>APFE030042107.1:0-17411 GCA_000404065.3 Pinus taeda
ATGTTACATGACTCAATCATTAATATACAGATAGTTGGGGTTTTTAGCGAGATGCTTTCCCCGGGATACATACTGTGTTAATGTGTGAATGGCTCTTGATGTTTTATTGTTATTGATGCTGCTATATTGATGATCAACGTAGAGGAGCTTATGTATTGTGTATGTTTTCCGCAATAGTACATGATCAGGATAATCTCTGTTGAATATGTGTTAAATTATTCAAAATTTCTACATGCTAAGGTGAGTTTGATCTTCAGCAAAATATCTAACCAACCCAAAATCTGCAATGTTAGGCTTGAAATGTTGGTCTAGTAGAATATTGCTGGCTTTTATGTCTCTATGGATGATGCGTATATCTGATTCTTGGTGAAGATAAGCCAGCCTACTAGCAGTGCCTAATATAATTTCAAACCTCCTTTGCCAATCCAACAACTTGCCCATGTTTTGATCTGTTCAGAAATGAATCTCTTTCATAAGTAACTTAAATATAATTTGGTAAAATAATGCTAGACATGCACATTGATTGTAATTAAAGTAAATTCATAGAGTTAAGAAATATTACCAAATAAGAAGTTATCAAGGCTTTTGTTTACAAGATATTCATAGACCAAGAGTCTATCTGGGCCATCCACACTACACCCAAGTAGTTTGACAAGATTTTTATGTTGCACATGACTTATCAAATTCACTTCATTGAAAAAGTCTCTCACACTTTGTTCTCTATTAATAGGTAGTCTCTTCACAACAATCTCTTTACGGTCTGGTAGAACTCCCTGCCAACATTTCCAACTTATATTGTTCAATGATCATGTAAATTTAAATTTATCCATAAGAGTTAAGAATGTAAACTTTACTTAAGAATGGAGAACTTAAAAAAATCAATAGTATAAGATGAATGTGTACATTATCTTATAAACTCCCTACCAACATTTCCAACTTACTTTGTTCAACCATAATGTAAATTTATGGATAAGAATTAAAAACTTAAAAAAATCAATAGTATAAGATGAATGTGGGCATTACCTTATATACCGTACCAAAGCCTCGTCCAATTTTGTTTGACACGTGGAAAATTTTAGTTGCAGTTTGTAAAATTAGAAATTTATAATTTAGTTTCGATTTAGATATAGCTGTTGAAAACTCATTTGATGGTGTGTATGAACCTGCAAAATAAAAAAATGGAATAATTTAGAAATATTAAAGTAAGCCGTCACATAAAAAAAATTAATAATTTTAGAAACATAAAGGATTAATGATTTAGAAATATTGTATAACTATGTTGTCCACGAAATATAATTTTAATGCAAAAAATCCTTTAATCTTTGCACTTTTTGTGGTTTATTATATGTTCGGATGCTTTATTTTGAAGTAACGGTTTTTCTGGTTTATTATATTTTTAGATGTTTTGTTTTAAAGCAAATGTAAATGAGTGCAACATAAATAGTTAATGTTTAATTATATCACAATACTATGTAAAGGAGTCCAATATAAACCATTAATATTAATTAGATCACAATTATAAAATGTTGATATCGTTGTAGGATTATAACATGATGAGAATTGTGATGGTAGATTTTATTATTATTATTATACTTGTTTATTGCAGAGTAAAAATTGTTCGATATTATTTTAAATATAACATTTTTATTATGGTTTTACAATAATTTTAAACATAAAATATTAATTATTTAAAAAGATTTCATTTTTTAATCTAATGATTATTTTATTTATTTTAAAATGTATTTTTCAAGTTAAAAAACAAAAAACAAAAAATTATATTGTAATTGGTAATAACACTTGCAATTGCACTTTGTACTTATATCACACTAATTAATTCAATTCTTACTTTATCTTATATTATTTTTTATTTTGTATATTATATTATATTATATTATTATTCTATTTGAAATTGCAAATTTCACATTAATGTGTATACGGTCTAGAGGAGGACATGTAAACCTAGTTAATAGGGGTGGAAGAACAACTAGACATGCAACAACTTTAATTCAAGGTTGCTATTCACAGTATTAAATGTGAAGATTTAAAACAATCTTACATTATTGTGTGCGCAGGGGAAGGACCTGCAAAATCAATCGAGTTTCCATTGAACAACCTTTGCTCTCCTTTGAATGATTGGACATGGAAATTGAGGCGAAACAAGGTAAGGCATGGATAGTTGAAAGGTCTCTTCAACTTGACGAAATTTATGGAAGGCCCAACTTCTAATGATATCAATCAGTACATGAAGGAAGGAAAAGCAATTGCGTCTTAGTTATGGGAGTTGAAGAAGCTGCACAACCACTACCTTTTGGGCAATGCCCATTCTCCATACAGACTCGCTTTAAATGCACGTTGTTAGCTCATGGCTCCACCAAAGGTATGTCAAGGTTCCATGAGCACACACATTGCATATGAAACTTTGTTGTACCTTTGGTGGAACTATGAGCATGAGGGATTGTACTTGACAAAACTCATTTAAGGCAAGTCTGTATGAAAGATAGATGTTGCCTTACCTTATGAGAACTTTGGGTATTTCTCCCAAACACAAACCTATTAATTACTTGACAATTGGATTACTATTCAAGGGAGCTCTACCCCTCACCGTTCCTTATTCCATTCCAAGTTCCAACATAACTATAGATACCATTGGGGGCTTCGAAGCTACTATCAGATCGGGTTTCGACTTGTTGACATTCCTCTATAAGTTGTTTCGAAGCTGGGTACGAACAATGGATACAATTTCTGAGAACTGATCGTTGGCTAGAATTTCTAGTAGTTTGGTACATACCAACCTAGACAAGTGAGTTGTGCTGCTATTGTACTTAAGCTAAAATTTATGCACCTAGATTCAGTGATCTCAACAAAATATAGAATTTAAGCAGGCCATCCAAGACTTGGAATAAGCAATCACTAGAAGGCAACACCTATCCATTATATAGAGTCGCCTTAAATGTGAGCTACCAGGTATGATTCCTCATGCACATAGTTTTGCAAAAAATATGTCAAGGCTCCATTTGCAATTCTCATGCTCATGAAACTTTGATGTACCTTTGGTGAAACCATGAACATCAGAACTGTGAGCTAACAAATTGTATTTAAAGCAAGTTTGTGTAATAGATAGGCATTGCCATAACTAAAAGAGTATGTTTACAGAATGTTCACCAAAAAGGAGCATGTTATTGTGTCTTTTTGTTTTTGTTTTGTTTTGTTCTTCTAAGATATTCTTTATATATAATGTTAAATGTATATAATTTATGAGGTTGTTTTCTTTTGAGATGTTTTTTATACACAATATAAATGTATTTAATCCATGAGTTGAAGGTTGGTTTGTGTGGAATTTAGTTTTCATTGGATTTCAAGTTCAAACCTCATGGGAAAGGTTAAGGGTATAGATGATTTGTGGGGGAAGAAATTATCCCAAGGGGCATCAAGGTTTAGTATTGGAGAATATTGCAAAATTTTAATGACAATTTCTCATTAAGACTAAAAAATTAAATAAATATACTTATAGTGATACATGTTATAATGTTGTTGTAAAAAGTTGATTTGCATTCAATAAATCTAAGTGTGTTTAATCGTCAAAATCAAATCATACGGGGAGTTACATTTTCTACATTTGCCATGCTTATATTATGCCATAACTATACAAAATTTTTCGAAGGCAATTGTTTGAGAGAATGTGGGTATTTATTAAATATTGTGTGTTTTCTTTGAAACAGATAACCCTATTGCTTTGGATTACATACACTTATTACATTGATAGGTAGGTATAAGCAACTTTGTTAGTAATTTCACTTGTTTAGTAGTGGGGCATTGTTTTATTTTATGAAGGAGGTATCATCAAATTGGAAATTTAGGCATTTAATCTAGTTCACGAGAGATACTATTTTCAAGAGGTTATTATTCCCATAAATAATGTAACTTTGAATCAAAATATTTGACCACCACTTCCACTTGGTATTATAAACTATTGGTAATGTTTGTATTAGAAATGATCAAAATGTTTTCGAGAAAACCATCAACATGAGATAGAAGATTAAATAGAGGAGCCATGAGAAACCCATGGAGGAAAGATTCCATTGATTATGAAGATTTGCTTTAATTATCCTTATTTTGTATTTTACTTTTCTCACACCATTTAGAAGGTTTTGCAATTCCCACAACATTTTAAATGAAGAATTTTATTTAACTTGTAATTCCAAATTTCTTTATAAACAATACTTCAATATTGATTATAACACTACCATATTACACCTCATTTTACACTAATACGAAGCTCTACCATCATAATAAGCTAGGGCACCTATTTTCATGAATGAGCTTGGGCATTGTTGGTAGCATTTTTGGCATTGATGTCAACAAGTCAGTTAAGATGTGTGTTGGTGCAACGCAATTTGGTCCAGTTTTGGTCAAAGACTTCGAATTTTGAGGAGTGGAATGCGCAGAATTATAGTTATTACGTGATGTTTAGGGGCTTTGGGGTGGGTCAAAGCCCCTCATTTTGTAACGGGTATTTAGTGTAAGTTGATTGTTTTGTTAGATCCATGGCATGTGAACCATGGTCTTGTAGTAATGAAACCTATATGAGATGTAATACTTTGTCGAGTAGTAGTAAAAAATTTAGATGAATCATTGATCATATCTTCTGTCTTTAGTCTGTATTTTGGGGAAGACTCCGCAGCTGAGTGCGTGGAGGCCTTGAAAAGTTTGCAGCTGAGTGCACAAACCACCTGCAACTTAGTGTGCAAGTTGAAAAAGTTGCATGTATTAAAGATCTATCTTAATAAAGAAGAAGAGGATTTTGCAAGTCTTGTGTATCTGTGTTTATACTTACTGTTATGCATGCTTTTTACTGAATTATGTGAAACAATACGTCTTATATTATTCTCTGATGTGTTTATGTGATAAGTACAAATCCGTGAATTAAATCATCAGTGCGAAGTTATTTATGTATGCGAAGTCGTAGATAGGTATAAAAGATAAGTAAACACATGGGTGCCACAGTGCACATATCCCTCTGGCTGCAGAAACCTGGTTCTGCAACCTCCCATAACCACTTCGGGTGAGACTGCGATTTGCTTGCAGGTCGTTTCCAAAAGGGTCAATGGTTGAGGGTTTTGTTGGTGCGAAGTACACTTTGAACCTGGGTTCAAGCCCCTTGAGCCAACAAATGGTTCCGTTGTTGGGACATGGATCTGTTTGAGGGATATGTTTTGGTGACTGTCAAGGAAGGAAATCTAGGAGTGGGTTGAACAAAAAGAGCGAGAATTTACAGTTCAGGGAAACAAAAATCTGTGATTGTCGACTGAAAGCTGGTTGCAGAAGTATCTCTTTAAAGAACAATACAAAATATTCTTTGGTTCATTCCACATTGAACTATATGAATGGGTATCAAAGTTGACCGAGCATAAGACTTGTTTTAAAGGAGATAAACCTAAGGAGTGGAATCCTAGATTGATACAACGACTCAAGAACATCAATAACAGGATCTCAAGAGCTGTTGACTTCTGGAATAATAGCAATTTGGGAGGATTTATTGCTAAATTTGCAATAGACATGATTGTATCTTATAGCAAAGTTGAGTGAAGATTTTTCAAGGGTCCGCGAGGTAAGTACCTGAACTCTTTGAAGCTATGGATTAAGATGTTGTTGTGTGAAAATGGGATTTTACGAATGTAGTAAGATTAATGTTTGGGCAAAGAAGGAACACGTCTGAACCAGGATCTACGCGAAGTGGGAAGCGATATAGAGTAGAGCACATACCAAAGAAATTTATTGAGACTGACTATAGTCCCTTGTTAGGTGGGTTTGAGAGTGAAGAAGAAGGAAGTAACCTCGCAACCCCGCGGTATTCCCCCTCCCATCCTAAAAGCACATCGAAATTAGTAGTTGAGAAAAATCAAGGCGCCTTTAGGATTCCCCATCCATCTACTCCCCTTACCCCCCATTCCCCTCCCCATAATTCCCCTATTCCCACCTCCCCCTCCCTCCACCTAGCCCCCCGAGAAGAAAAATGGCCAATGACATTAAGCTACCTATCTTTAAAGGAATTGGATCACAGGACCCTGACCAGTTCTGGTTTGTAGCTGATGTAGTATTGAAAGCAAAACAGATCACTGACGACGATGTAAAGAAGGTGCAACTTGTCACGACGTTGCGAGAAAGAACACTGACATGGTACATGAAGACTCTGTGACTAATCCGACTCCTTCGCTGGATGATATTAAGAAAGCGTTGGTATCAAAATTCAAGAAGCCAAAGTCAGAATCACAGTGTATTACGGAGTTGAAGAAAATCAAACAGTTGGCTATTGAGTCTGCGTGGGAGTTGGATCAACGATTCAAGGTGTTAATGGGATAAGTAAGCTTTAACATAACCCCATAACAACATAAGGAGTGGTTTATAGCTGCGCTACTGCCAAATATCAGGTTACCCTTGATGTAATAGACGATTGCGACTCAACCTGAAGCATTGGAGGTTGCGATGAAGTTGGAAGCTTCACCGATCAGAGATACTCATGGAGGGGTACAACAAATTTAGAGTCAACTAGCAAATTTGACCTTGGAATTGCAGGATCTCAAGAGAGGTAAATAAACCATATTAGAAGTATGGTGTACAAGTTGCAAAGCAGAGGCCCATTATTAGGATCAATGCCCGTGTTCAAATATTATTTGGCAAGTGGAGCACCCAATCCAGTGAACCCATGATCAAGTTTGTGGTGCGATATTTGTAGAACAAGAGGCCAACATCGCTCTGAAGATTGTTATTTATTATAGAAGTACATACAGACCCCAAAGTAACTGTTTTGCAAATTTTGTAAATCAGTAGACCACGATGAGAGAAATTGTCGAAGTTATGACTTGATGATGGAGCGCATTGTCGATGCTTATAGACTGCAAGCCGAAGGACATGCACATGAAGAGATATGCCAACATGTTGGTCGAGGAGGAGTTGGTCGAGGACATGACCAGATTATCTGTTATAACTGTGGACATGCATGACACTTCACAGGAGATTGTCAGAACCCTACAACAACCTGTAGCTACGGTAAGTCTTTTCATCATGTGATAGAAGAATCTTCAAATGATGACAGATGAGCCAAGGGAGCATCACCCGCGCATCGACATTGTAACTAGAAGGGAAGCTGTGACTAGAAATGATAAAGCCGATGGGAAAAAGGAAGTTGAAGCAACATGGGTAAGAAAAACTATTGAAAAAGTCCCTGCATTTAATATTCAGAAGGAAAAGCAAGTATTAATGGAAGTGAGGCGAAGCTTTTTTGTATGATGGTGTCGGGTGTGGAGCCTGATTATCTTCTATATTCAAAAGTACCGCCACATTGGACCCCAGTTCAAAATGGGGGCGGCAACGCCGCCCATAAATATTCGCTGCAGGGGGGGTCCAAGGGGGGGCGGCGTTCATTAAAGTATAGTAATTTCTAGTCAATCTGGGCTGTTCATTAGGCGGATGATCTGACGGTAGAACTTATGTTTAGTTTAGGGTTTTTTGCCCTAGAAGGCAACCCCTCTCTTTGTATGAGGGCATTGTATTTGAGGCTGTGATATAGATGTGTATTCAGTGTGAGCGAGAAAACAGAGAGGTGAGACTGTGAGAGAAGACAGAGGATATTACAACGGATTTGCTGTAGGTTGTGTCTCTTCATTTTGCTGGATCATAGAAAGGAAGGTCTAGCTGTTCGGGGTGGACGTAGCCCAAATTGGGTGAACCACATATATCTGTGTCTCTCTTGTTTTGTGCGTTTTCTGTGTTTATATTTCTGCATTATTTCATGTGTTCCATTGCTCCGTAATATATAATTTTCTAACAGATGGGGCTTTGACCTCTACTGCGCAGCCAACACAGAAGAATAACTGTGAGATAGTACCAGTTGCGACACAAGATGTGGATCTAGATATTTTGAAGTCTTTTCTACAGACTTGCATGAAGTTGTTAAGAAACCATAAAGCTGTGGAGGGATTGTAGGAATTAATAGACTCTTGTGCTTTTAAGGAAGTACCACAGAGCGAGATGTGCGCAATAAACAACCTACATCGACACAAGAAGAGGATTGAAAAAGAAATGAGGCTTGTTGCACAGATTGGATAATATGACATGGATCAAGTTATCCTAGATCTAGGATTTGATGCCAACGTCTTGCCGAAGCAGACTTGGGAATTGATGGGTAAGACAAAGTTGTAATGGTCATTGATCCAACTGAAGATGGCGAACCAACATAAGATTGTTCCTCTAGGAAGGTTGTCAGGTATCACGGTAGACATTGAAGGAGTGCACACCACTATTGACTTTGAAGTGATCGAAATTGTGGATGATAGTAATCCCTATCTTGTGTTGCATGGATTAGATTGGGCATTTGCTAGCATGATTATAATTAACTTGAAGAAAAGGCAAATTATATTTGAAAGCAACAATGTGAGAGTCATTGTTCCATTAGATCCATTAGAAGGAGCGAGGTATACCAAGCTTGTTAAAGAGTAGTACAATGCAGATGAACGACATTGACAATATTTACTAGATAACAACAAAATGAGAAGAATGGATCAACCCTATTGCAGATGGAAAATTGAGTTGGGAGCAAGACAATTCTTGCACTTTAGATTCAGAAGAAGAATTAGAAAACTGGCAAAGTAGGTTACATGAAGTGTCTACAAGGTGATGTGCAAGGATCACTAAATAAGTGCGTTGTATGGCAACAAAGGTATGTGATTTACCTTTTTATGATGGTTTGGGTAATGTTGATACTTTCTTTAGAGATTATGAAAGACAGGTGCTAGAATGTTAGAGGTTGTTAGCTTTGGATCTAGCCCTAAGATCTACTCCTGCTAGATGGTGGGGTACACAAAAATAATATAGGAGATTGGAAACAATGTCGAAGATTGATGTGGGTAAGGTTTGGTCAAGTAGAAGTAGAACTGGCAGATAAGTATGATGGTCAAATTGATCCTAGAGAACACATACAACTATATATGACAACATGGAAAGAAATTCCATGAGAAGAATGGGTGCATGGCTTCATACTTACCTTGGAGACAATTCCTTTGAATTAGTATTTGGAAATAGAATTGCGACATGGTACTGCAAGCTGGGTAGAGATGGTTGTTGGATTTATAATGACATTTGGTTTTGAAGATGATTGTCCACATATAGATGCAACCCTTCAGATAGTTAAGAAGAAGTTTTTTGAGAACAAAGTCCCAGTTATTTGGAAACCTAATTGGGCCGCGCAGTTACATAATATAATAGAATGCTACAATATCACTGTGAAAGAGGAGGAAGATCCTCGCAATATTGACATTGCAGAATCTGAAGGTCATCGCGAAGTGAATGGACTTGAAATAGAGATGCTTAATATAACGAAGCCATTAAAAACGAAGAAGGTGAATATAAGGTCAGAACATGAGCCGAAGTTTGCAACAATAGGAGATTACTGGGATGAAGACACAATAATCAAGATAACAGATCTTTTGCATGAGTACCAAGAGTTGTTTCCCACTAAGTTCTCATATATGAAGGGAATAATAAGAGAGACTTGAGAGTTGTGAAGATTCCTTTGAAGCCTGATGTGAAACCTGTCAAGCAAAGACCTTATAGACTGAATCCAAAATATAAGGAAAATGTGAAGGAAGAATTAGATAAGATGATAGCAGCCAGGATCATCGAACCTGTTGAAGACCCTGAATGGGTGAGTCCCAAGGTGGTTTAGGAAAAGAAGGCAAAAGGGGAAATCATAATTTGTGTGGACTTGAGGAAATTGAATGATGCATGTTTGCATGACCCCTTTCCTACACCATTTACAGGCGATGTATTGGACAATGTAGGAGGACAAGAGGTCTATTCTTTCACAGATGGCTTTTCGGGGTACCACCTGATCAGAATTGCGCTAGAGGATAGACATAAGACAATTTTTGTCGCAGAATGGGGCTCTTACTAGTACACAATGATGCCTTTTGGTTTGAATAACGCTCCTGCCATATTTTCCAGAGTTGTAGTTGTAGCCTTCAAAGAATATACACACAATTTTTTGGAAGTTTACTTCGATGATTGGACATTCTTTGGGATGTTGAAGAAGCACGTGGCGAGCTTGATGTTGATGCTGGATACATGTAGACAATACCATATATCATTGAACTTGAAAAAGTGTATCTTTTGTGCACCATTTGATATAATGTTGGGACATGTAGTTTGTAAGCAAGGATTAACAGTGGATCTCGCGAAGATCTCAGGTATTATGAATTTTCCAACAACGAAAACAGCGAGACAACTTCTCAAGACACTGGCTATTGCATAAAGTTTATAAAGGGGTATTCACAGATAACTACGCCGATGGAGAAATTGCTAAAGAAAGACATGACCTTTCAATGGACCGAAGTGTGCTAGAAAAGTTTGGATTTACTAAAAGAAAAGATGGTGATTGTGCCTATTCTGGTTTTCCCGGACTGGAATAGGGAGTTTCATGTACATGTTGATGCATCTTGTATAGCGTTGGGTATAGTACTAGTGCAACCAGGAGCAGGGGAAATTTATCACCCCATAACATTTGCAAGCAGAAAAATGTCCAAGGCGGAAAAAAACTATAGCACAACAGAAAGAGAGGGATTAGCTATGGTATATGCATTGCAGAAGTTCAGGCACTATTTTAAACTTAGGAAAATTAAAATATTAATTGGTATTAATCTAATTAGGGGTGAAACTTCTAGAAAAAGACACGGATCAAGCCAAAATGATCTGAGTCTTTCTTTATGATTTAATTTAGGCTGTTGGTTGTCCAACATGAAGATATAAGAAGGGGCTTGAGGGTCATTTGGAAATTACATAGAGAGAAAAGAAAATCGATTTTTTGAAGTGAGAAGTTCTCAGGAGGAAAAATTGATTGAGGAGATCTCTTGCACTTGAGGGGCAAGGATAGCAGCTTCCTGAGAGATAGATTCTTAGCTGGAGATACATCAGTAGAGAGAGCCAGTGAGTGATCTAGAAGCCTTGACGCAGAGGCTAACGTAGGGCCAGTAGGGCCACGCAGAATCAGCACAAAGGGAGAGTGAGGAGTCTCAAATCTATAGAGAAATTTGATTCTCAAAAGCCGAGAGACAAGGTGTGAGACCGGGAGGCAAAAATCTAATTTCTTGGGCAGCAGATTGACCAGCCAGAGAAGTGACGCAAAACCTAGAGAGCTAGATGTTGGGCTAAAGCAGACACTCTGTAGAGGTAGCCCAAAGGCAGCCAGAAAAGCCAGGGGGGGAGTCAGTTTATGGCTGGATCAACCAAGATTTCTCAATGATTGTGAGTTAAAACTCACAAAACTTCTGCCAATATTTCTCTCTGTAAGTGAATATCCTTGTGAGGTATTTTGTGATGTATTTAGAGCTGCTGCACTGGTTTTCCTGCATTGGCGTTTTTTGGGGACTACTGTCCAAAAATAACTGTGTCCTATGGGTTTTTATTTTCCTTGCTTAGTTTCTATGTTTCAGAATCATAATTAAATTGGTGTAGGCTGATTCAGTAATTTACTTCAATGTTTCTTGAAGAAATCTGAAATAAGCTTGTAATGTATTTATAATCTAGGTGAAGTAGATTTAGTTGGTTGTAGTAGGATTCTCGAAATTGTTAGATCTAGGAATTTTCACATGGTATCAGAGCCAAGTTGATGTAAACAGGGAAGAGTATATATAGCACTGAAGATCAAGGGTTAACTTGTTGCAACAAGCAGCAATTCGAATCTCCTAAGGGATTGCGCAGTTCTAGCCAGGAGGGCCGCATTTTCGTGGGTGTTTCTCTCTGAGTGAGTTGATAGAGAGGTAAGATTGCAGGATCGAGAATTCGCCGAGGCAGAGGGAGCTACGCAGAGCTAGAGGTATGTAGTTTTTTGCAAGTTGAGTGCTAGGCAGAAAAGTCGTCAGAAGGAGGAAGCAGATCGCATAGTGAGGGAATACTTCCTCATTGATTTCTTGTCGAGGAAATCAATATTTCTCATTTGCTGAGCAACAGAAGAGAAGCAGAATTACCAGCTTCATCAGTGAATGTATAAGTCAGTCTAGGAGCTACGCAGTAGGGAGAAAGATGGAGTTGTTCAACATTTTTCGAAAGATATGTCAACCAGTGGTTTGAGGGATCATGACAGGTTGGACGGGGCTTCCAACTATGTCATTTGGAAGGCTCGAATTTCTTTCCTTCTAGAAGAGCATGCCTTAAGACATATGTTGATAGTGTGATACCTGTCCCTGCGGATGCAGATCCGTTGAAAGAGTACAAAACTGAGATGGCTAAGACGAAAAGGATGATCCTGGATGGAGTCAAGGATCATGTGGTGTGCCACGTTGCTAACAAAGGGACCACTAAGGAGATGTGGGATGCCATGGCCACATTGTATTAGGGATCTTCCGAGCAGCGGAAGATGTACTTAGAACAAAAGTTGAGGTTTGTGTAGTTGTAGAAGGGAGAACGTGTGGATCCATTCCTTACGAAATTGAAGGAGACCCGTGATAAGTTGTTCGTTGCTGGGCACACACTTCAAGATTCAGAGTTAGTGAGACTGACTCTAAATTCCGCCTTAGATGAATGGCAAGTCTTTGTCCAAATTATCCTGTGCAGAGCAACATTTCCAAATTGGGATGAGATGTGGGCAACTCTGAAACAAGAAGAGCTGAGGAGAGACCAACTCAATGTTAAACTTGACGAAAGCAGCAACAACAACAACAGTGGGTCGAAGCCTAAAGTAGAGGAAGAGGATAACGCAACCCTTGCATCAAAAGGACAACAGAGACGAACGAAGGATGCCTCCAAGGTGAAATGTTTTAGATGTGGCGAGATGGGCCACTATGTATCCCAATGTCCTTAGAAGAAAAAGGACAACGATGAGAAGCATGATCCTAAGGTTACAACCTCAAAGATCGAACAAGAGGAGGAGTTCGCCATGACCGCTGAGATACCTCCAGGAGGGAGGTGGGATGGTATAAAACTATAGTTCAATAGAGCTACAGATGTGCATGATCCTTAGCAGCCCACCTCTTGGACCATCACCTTGCTACAGGAGCCCATGATCAGTAGTAGCGAGATGGTGGAGTGTTCAATTGGTACCATGGAGTGTTGATTCAACAAATGCAGTAGTTAGTAGCGCCAGAAAGTGAGCAACGCAGAGCAGAGAGGTAGCAGTGCATGGAGGCACAGTGCAGAGCTTCAGCAGCGCAATGGCTTCAAAAGATAACGTGGGACTCACAGTAGTCAGGCTTTTAGCACTGAGGTGTATCCACTGGATACTTGTCCAGTTTTGGGTGTTTTAAGTTGCTTCTCTCAGCAATTGAGTTGTAGTACGGATACAGTGTTAGAAGTGGCAGATATAGCAACATAGTAGATGCAACACTTGAGAGTGAGGTGTAGTATAGATGTAGCATTGGCAGTGGTAGTGTCAAAGGCAGCATTACAGTGGCAAGAACAACACAGTGGTTGGTGGACAGCATGTCAGACATCAGCAACGCAGAGGAGGATGCTTCATAGTCAGAGCAGTATGCAGTAGCAGTGTATTGCTAGAGCACATTCTTCGCTGAGAGGGAGTGTTGATTTGGGGTAACACCGGATGTGCTCTAATCCTCAAATTTTGTAGGGAGGCTTGGACACATGTATTCCAAAGAACCCATAAAGCGTTTTGGGAAATTCCACCCAGAAGTGATTTTATTAAAATAATTAATATTTTTAATGGGGGTCCTAATTCTAAATTTAGGAAAATTAAAATATTAATTGGTATTAATCTAATTAGGGGTGAAACTTCTAGAAAAAGATATGGATCAAGCCAAAATGATCTGAGCCTTTCATTATGATTTAATCTAGGCTGTTGGTTGTCCAACATGAAGATATAAGAAGGGGCTTGAGGGTCATTTGGAAAACACACAGAGAGATAGAGAAAATCGATTTTCTGAAGTGAGAAGTTCTCAAGAGGAAAAATCGATTGAGGAGATCTCTTGCACTTGAGGGGCAAGGATAACAACTTCTCGAGAATAGATTCTCAGCTGGAGATACATCAGTAGAGAGAGAGAGAGGCAGTGAGTGATGTAGAAGCCTTGACGCAGAGGCTAACACAGGGCCAGTAGGGCCACGCAGAACCAGCATAAAGGGAGAGTGAGGACTTTGAAATCTGTAGAGGAATTCGATTTTTAGAAGCCGGGGGACGGGTTGTGAGACTGGGAGGCAAAAATCGAATTTCCTGGGCAGCAGATCGACCAACCATAGAAGTGACGTAGAGCCCAGAGAGCTAGACGCTGGGTTGAAGCAGACACTACGCAGAGGCAGCCAGAAAGTCGGGGGGGGGGGGGGTGGTTCGGGGGGCAACAGTTTGGGGCTTGGATCAACCAGGATTTCTTAGTGATTGTGTGAGGTAAAACTCACAAAACTTCTGCCAATATTTCTCTGTAACTGAATAACCTTGTGAGGTATTCAGTGATGTATTTAGAATTTGCTACTGCTTAATAATAATAAACCCTCAGAGCTGCTGCACCAGTTTTCTTGCATTGGGTTTTTCCAAGGACTATTGTCCAAAAATAACCGTGTCCTATGTGTTTCTATTGTCCTTGCTCAGTTTCTATGTTTCAAAATCATAATTAAATTGGTGTAGGCTACTTCAGTGATTTACTTCAATGTTTCTTGAAGAAATCTGAAATAAGCTTGTAATGTATTTACAATCTAAGTGAAGTAGATTCAATCAATTGCAATAAGATTCCTGAGATTGTTAGATCTAGTGAATAGATTTATTAGAAAAGGCATCCATGAATGTGGGGAAATATTTCTTGTAAACCCAAGAATATTTTTTTTCAAGAAAAACCTTGGTAAGGAATCCAAAAAATGCTTCCTCATATATGACCTCCCTGGTGAATTTGTAAAATATTATGCTTCATTTAAGGGAATTAAAACCAAACATTTATCGATACAAAACTAGTCAAATGTCTAGTACACCCGCAATAACCATTTGTGCTAATTCCTTAAACTTTATTTATATATACACATTCACATAAACTAGTGTGATTAAATAGTTTTAAACAAAAAAAAAAATATTGTTGTAAAAATAGCAAAATGCCCGAGAGTTAAATTAGCTCATACGCTTCATAATTTCAAATCACAATATCTTACTTAAAAATGCAAAATTTTCCTTCGATTTTATAATTTAGAAATAATTTAATACCCTTTGATACTGTGTATCTTAAGACCTATTACCAAAATTACTACAAATCTCCAGAAACTGTTTAAATAAACTTAACTCGTCTAAAGTGCTCCCTTATGGAAGGGAGCCAGAGAGAAGCTTAACTCACCCGGGGGTTGTTGCTTGTACCGACGCTGAATGACCTTTCTTTTCCAAGCTGCAACCAACACCAACGCCAACACTACCACCATCCCACTTGAGATTTCCCTCATAATTTAAATGGCAATACCTTCTGTCTCTCTTGATGGCAGTATAGAAGGACCACTCGCATTTGAGGGTAGAGAAGCTCTTCCAATTGAAAATATTTTATTTTCAATTGTTTTATATGATTGAGCCACAACCCAATATGATGTGTATTGTAAATTATTGTATATAACAATATATATTTGACATTGAAATATTTTAATCAATATAAGCATTGAAATATTTTATTTTTAATTGCTTTATATGATTGAGTTGAGAGACTCATTTTACACCCAACCCAAGTATGATGTGTTACCCTATAAGTCCATCATCAAAGTTAAAATTTTACTCATGTCAACCAAAATAAAAATAAAAAAAAATCTAAAAATAAAATGAAAATAAAATAACTATACAAAACATTTAAATAATGTCAACTTATAAAAAAATTTACAAGTGAAGAAATTGGATCCCTCTCAGCTGTTAGATCCCTATTTAAGATGATAGATCTACGCTGGTATATACATAGTTGACATTGAATGTTTTAATATTTTATTTCCTTATTAATATATTTTAAAACAAACTTCTATCTGATATTGTAAAATATCTCTTTATGCATATGATATTGAAATATTTCAATTTAACCTTGTATATTGAAATATTTTATTTATTGCACACATTAAAAATTTTGGTGGTTATTTTGTAATTGCCATATATCAATTTTATAATAATGGAATGAGTTACATACCTCCCAATTAAATAATTGACATTTTTACAATCTCTTTCTATATATATATATAGAGTGAGAAAATTATTTTATTTATGGTTAATATTTTTCTTTTCCTAATTCTAACATAGATATTCAAATATTTTAGTTAACTCTTGCATTTTCAAAGTCAAAATAATAATTATTTTTTTAACTTTCAATTAATTTATCTTTTTATATAAACTTAATATAAAATTA
Source organism: Pinus taeda (assembly GCA_000404065.3). Classification (NCBI taxonomy): domain Eukaryota; kingdom Viridiplantae; phylum Streptophyta; class Pinopsida; order Pinales; family Pinaceae; genus Pinus; species Pinus taeda. The sequence continues at coordinate 16,344 of APFE030042107.1, forward strand.
AATACTTAATATGGATATTGAAATATTTTATTAAATTTTGTGTTAAACACAAAAGTAATTGCACATCTCTTCCACAGTGGTTTTTAATATCAGCCATGAACAAATAAAATGAGTCTGAAATTATTGATATTTTTATCATGATTAACACCAGCTAAGACCTATATGGTCTACCTTAAGAATGTATGGTTTTGATGAGTTATGAGGTCAAGTAGGTTGGTAGTATGACATATATTTTGAAAATTAGATCGAAGAAGATGGAAAATTTAAGAGAATGTACTTTTCATCTCCAACCAGGTAACAAACTATTTTAGCAATTTAAGAGAAAGTACTAATCATCTTTAACCCTCTTAAGATCACATAGGTGACAAACTATTTTAGCAATTTAAGAGAAAGTACTAATCATCTTCAACCCTCTTAAGATCGCATAGGCTACAAACTATTTTATCCCATAGCTTTTTGGGAATTAATTGATTCTCAATTTCATTATGAAGCTCATGAGGATCCATTTTTATCTTGATAATGTTCATGTTTTTAGTAACACTAGTCAAGACAACAAGATAATTTTGGTTTTCAATATTGGGGTTGATAACCTCCTTATATTATTATAGTCTCATTTTGTCCTCTAGCTCTTTATTTCCCCACAATTTTCCCTTAAATTTGTAAGTAATAATATTCTAAATATTATTTGGATTGTTCAAGATAATCTTTTTCTTTATTCCCCAATGCCACTCTAGCTTGAATGGAAGATGAGGGTTGCATAAGATATCTAGTCATAGCCATGCTTTCAATGGGGCAAAGACTTGCTTCGATAAGGATGAGAGGCTAGAGAGTATTTCTTTTAATATTTGATCTTGTAGTTTACAAACTAGTTTTGGATCTTTTCAATCTTCCTCCATGACTCTATGGATTTATTGCAACACAAAACCTCATATCCATATAGAATATAAAATAACAAGAGATAAAAATATTTTAATTAAAACTAGTCAAATATGGATCTTTCTTTTTTGTTTGTAATATCACCTACGAAAATATTTTATAAGACATAAATTATTGTTCTATAATGGTTAA
>APFE030042107.1:17431-28072 GCA_000404065.3 Pinus taeda
AATATGAATGTGGAAATATTTTAATTAACTATGTTAAACATAAAACTATTTGGACATTTTTTTCATATTATTATGTAATATCAATTATGAACAAATACAATGAAATGGAAATGATTGATGTTTTAATGATGATTAATAGACACTAAGACTTATATGGTCTAACTTAAAAATATAGGAGATTAATTAGAATGCTTTAACATTTTATTTCTATGCTAAAAAAGAAGTGAGAGAAGTGTTCTCAATCACCACGGTTTTGATGAGTTACAAAGTCAAGAAGGTTGGTAGTGCCATAGTATTTGAATAAGATGGAAAATTTAAGAGAAAGTATTTTTCATCTTCAACCTTCTTAAGATATTTTATCCTATGACAATTTGGGAATTAACTGATGCTCAATTTCACACCTCAAGAGAATTAGTTCTTATCTTCATAATGTTCATTTTCTTTTAACTCTAGTCAAGACAAAAGATAATTTTGGTTTTAGATATTGGGGTTGGCTCACCTCCTTATAATATTATAGTTTCATTTTTCCCTTGAGCTCTTTATTTCCCTACAATTTCTATTTAAATTTGGAAATAATAATACTTTTAGTATTGCTTGAATTTCCAAAGATGTTTTCCTTCTTTATTCCTCAATGCTATCATAACTTGAGTGGAAGTGTGGGTTTTGACAAGAGTTAGAAGCAATTTTTGGAAACCTCTTCGATAACTTCTTATACATAAGATAACTAGTCAAAGTCATGCATTAAATAGGGAAAAGACTAGCTACATTAAGGAGGATAGGGTAGAGAGTATTTTCTTTAATCTTGAGCTTGTAGGCTATAAACTTCTTTTCAATATGTCATCATCCTCCACGACTCCATGAATATAGTGTAACGCCAAACCTCATATCCATATAAATAACAAGAGTGATAATAATTTCCTATTTAAAACTAACTAAATATAGATACTCATAAGTAATTACACATTTTTTTTTCATTTTGATTTGCAATATCAACTACTAAGAGATTCAACGAGACTCGAAATTATTGATGTTTTATAATGCTTTTAACTAAAACTAACTCCAAATATATATATATATATATATATATATATATATAATATATATATATATTATTTATATATAATATATATATATATATATATATATAATAATTTGTTTGTTTCATTTTTTTTCCTTTAATTACCAATGGACATTATTTCTTTATAGTCATAATTTTTTTTTTTTTTTATTTGAAAAGACACACATCCAACTCTATGTTGAGCACAAAAATTACACATCTCTCTAAATTGTAAAATGTGCCTCTTAAGACAATTAATTTTTTAATAATCCATATTACTTATTTTCTAATAATATTATTATGATGATTAATGCAAAACCAAATAAATTTATTTGGTTTTGCATTAATCATCATAATAATATAGAAAATAAGTAATATGTATTATTAAAAAATTAATTGTCTTAAGAGGGGCATTTTACAATTGAGAGAGATGTGTAATTTGGTGCTCAACATGGAGTTGATATGTCATTTTAAAATAAAAAACAACATAGATTCATTTTAACTCCACATTTTTCAAGTGCCTAGAGAGATCAAATCTCTCAAAATGAAAACCTCTTTGTGAATGCAAATCTTGATTAAGGGTTTATACTTTGAGAGATTTGATTAGCTCATGGATCCAAAGTTAAAATTGATCTATGCTAGTTTTAAGGAAGACACTAATAAAATGTTTTAACTATAAGAATTTTTTACTTTTACTTGTTTTATATAATATTATTGATATTTTTAAAAATGTCATTCTCTCTCTTTCTAAATATGCACACACATTTTAAATTATTTTTGTTATTAATATCTTTCTCTCTATACATATATTTGATTATTAATATCAATAATATTACTTTTAGTTGTCCATGGGGTTTTGGATAGACGGTGATTTTGTGTGTTGTTAAGACACTCATAGATGTTAAGTCATGGGTTAAGACACTCATAGATGTTAAGTCACAGGTTCCTACCCTATTAGGATGTTATTCTTGAACATGACCATGATGTAGCCTCACCAATGCCAACTTACAATTTTTTTTTATATCAAGTAGTCGGAAATTGCATCTCTCTCTCATACTAAAAATGACATTATTTTTTTTAAACTTTCAAATACTTTATATTTCTATATAAAGTTGATGTAAAATTAAAATGGAAATTGAAGTATTTTATTTATGGTTGATATTAATATGTTTTTTTAGTTATTACTGTTTTAAATTTTTTAATATAAGTATTAGTTTGATTTTGGAAATGGTACGAGTAAAAAAAATGTATCCATTTGTAAATTGAATTGGAATTTGTGGTATAAATTATTTCATTATGGTTTGAGCTTGACACATGGTAATATAATTATTGTAACAAATACTTTCTAATGTTATTTATAATTTTGAGTTATTGATTGTGAAAACATTGTTTTCCAATTGGAATTTAGTGTTTGCTTTTAAAATCTATTATTGTACCATTGATCCTTTAACTTATCATATTCTTTTTGGTATATGATTATTTTCTATATTTTATCATTTATAAGCTAACAATGTTAAGCACTTTGTGGTGGATCTTATTATTGTGGTACATTCTACTTCACATTTAGGTACACTATGAACTATAACAATTTTGCAAGAGTACTAGGTAGCCTTGATGCATAGAAAGTTCACATGAAAGCATGATACTGAAATATAGTAATCAAATAGAAAAGGTACCAATAAATAATTACATAAGTGTCATTCAACTTAATTCCTTTTATTTATTTATTTTGATCATGTTTACAAGCAACATGTCTACCAAACTAATTGCTAAGGAGTACTTTTCCACTCAACCTTAGGAATCAACTATAGATTCTCCTTATAAGACAAACCATAATATCACCATGGTGAAGAAATTTCCTACAAAACTTTGAATCCACTCTACCCAACCGATAATTCCCATGACGAGCCATCTACTCATTATAGAGCTCTCTAGACTCTCTTCCAACCATCAAAGTAACCATAGCACTATATTTTATTGCCCAAAATACAACGGGACACTCCTCTCCAGAATAGTTCCCTAGAGTATCCTTCTCTTACAACAATCTTTAGTGCGTGCAAAAAAATCCTAATCTATTGTCTATGTTTTGATAATTAATGTATAGTAATAATAGGTTTATATGTTTGAAGGTATTGCCTCAACTATTGGGGATATTCCAAGTATTGAATTTCTCTCCAATCATTCCATTTTTTCCTACATTTCAACAACAAGCTTCCACAACTTCTATGCACCATATCCTCCTTAAGTACATGGGAAACTCTTGCTATAATAGTCAAAATAACCATGAAAACTAAGGAGAAACCATACTCACGACATAAGATTTTGTCTCTGCTCTATGCCCTCAAATGCTTATTCTATGATAATAGAATAATGCATGGAAAATGAGAAATCATTTTCTTGTGTGAAATATACTCACTTCCCAAGTCTATGACACTTGTACATGGCTCATAACCACTAGTCGAAGATTGATATGAATGTTGTAAGGAAACATGGGAAAGAAAGTATAGTACTTTAAAGGGAATATCAAAGTCAAATCACTCGACAACCCCTTTTGTGTTCCCCTCTTATAGTGTCATTATCCCATTGTTTCTCCCTTAAGCATTCATTTTACATGATTATAGAAAAAATATTCAGCACATTATAAACCTATCCAACCATTTCAAATCATATGCATTCACCAATTGGATCTTGGCCTTGAGCTTTGCATTATATATAGCACACGATCATTATATCTTATCTTCTCATGGATTAATTTCTATCATATAAACCATATCATATAATAATACATGACTATTACATATTATACTTTAAGCGTAACAAACTATTATATTACATTCCCCTACCCATTGACATAACACCTTCCCTAATGCTCTTTTTCCTTCCCACAATAAGGCCATGTTTCCATGTCTTTTTTCATCAGTGGCATTTGCAAAGATATCCTCTTCATTATAGTTGGCCTTGATATTTGTATTATAGTGTTCCAAAATTCGTTCCATAACTCGAAGATGCTCCCAAGGAGTTATATTTTTAGCATATTTCTACAACAATCATCAAGGTAAATATGTGTGTCATAGCCATTTACATGCATAAATTATTCCTTCCATATTTCAAATTCATAATTGAAGAGTATACACACACAAACACAAAAGATAACTATGAAATTCAAGAAAGTACTTATCCTTATGCATATGTGTCTACTCCTCATGGTTACCATGGGTGAGATTGAATTTACCATCTTCACTAACATGATCTAGCATATATAATTCCTTATTGATCCCAACCAATACATACCATGAATCTCTCATAGTAGATTAATTCAAGTCACATATTCCTTTCCACACTCAACCTTTAAGATATAAGCATCGTCTTCTACTAAATAGCCCCTTAAGAGTTTGATCTTACCAAGGATTTTATGCATAAGAAGAATATAAACCTAAAGTGTCTTATTATTAAGGCATCTCACTAGAAACCTCTAGATAAAAATGGCTAAAGAGAGTCAATTAACATCTTAAGGTTCTAGTGCCATCATAGTTACATCCTCCCTAATGCCTTCTAGCTCCAACATCCATCATATGTCCTTATTAGAAAACTCCATTATTTCATCCATATCATACAAAGACAATTACCATGAAATGCCATCATAAATATTTAAACTGTAAATTTTAAATTTGTTTGATATGAAAAACATATTTCACAACTCTATGATCCTTCTCATGATGTATATCGCTTACATGTTGTATTAACTAGTTTTTACCACGGACTTACAATCTTTGCTATATGTTAAAAATAAACTTTTAGTGAACTAAAAAAATTGTCAGTATTTATACGAATAATATTTTCATTAAAAAGTTTAAAAACATCTTATGATATCAAAAACACCTAAACTTAAACTTCATATAAAAAATTTAGATAATAAATATTCATATTCAAAATGAATTGAAATTTAGATAATAAATATTCATATTCAAAATGAATTCACTAATACACATAATTATACTCCCAAATAATTTGGGTAAATATACAACTTCAATTGGCATTTTAAATTTTTGTAAATATAAAACTTCAACAAGTATGTTGAAATTAGTTATATTCCATTAAAGAAGATTTTATTACCATATGCAAAATTGAGCGTCATGACTTTCCCAAACTAAAAGAGTGTTTTAATTTATAATATATAAGGAGGAACTTGAAACAAATTTCTCTTGCAAACTATTTTTGACTATATTTTTAAGTTTAATTTTATATATATTGTTGCAAAAGTTAATTAATTATTGTTAATATTATTGTACATAGTGTTTGGTTCCCATCCTTTTCCATATGCTTATTATGGATGACATTTATAAATGTGAGAAAAGTATAACGTACTTCATTTAGCGCTTTCTCAAGTCAAGTCGAATATCCATTAGAGGAAAGGTGGTTCCGAAATCGCTTTCGCAACTCAAAGTCAAGCTCGCTTCTGCATCTTGTCAGATGGAATCCTCTGAGGAAATATCCTTTCAAGTAAATGTGTCTGCGCAACCGCGTTCGCAACTCAGGTCGAGCTCGCATTTCAACTTGTGAAAACTGGAACTCAATATCTCTTCACGGGAAATCTCATGACTGACTTTAATCCACTGCAATTGGAAAATTCAAATGGTACGACTTAAAAAGTAAAATTTGAATTAAAGTTGTACCCTATGAGATTTCATTTGAAGTTTAACCGATGAATTTATCCAAATTATTATGTATTAATTGTATGAGTAAAAAAAATATTATATAATTTTTTTGACTCTAATAAAATGTTTTGGTTATGATTTGTGAAATTGTAATTTTTTATTGTTTTAATTGTGTTTTTGAATATATAAATGAATTCAGAGTTTTGAAAAATTTATTAGACATTCAAATTATGTAAACTACATAGTTTAAATTTGTAAATCTAACAATTTTTATGTTAGATTTTAAATTTAAAAATAAAACTTAAAATGTAAACGTTAAAATGTCAGATTACATTAAATACTTTAGTCATAATTTTTTTTTTTAGGAATTACTGTATATAACATATATATAATTGAAACATAAACATTGGAATATTTTATTTTCAATTGTTTTATATGATTGAGCACAGAGGCTCATTTTACAACCTAGTATGATGTGTATTGTCTGAATTACTGTATATAACCTATATATAATTGACATTGAAATATTTTAATCAATATAAACATTAAAATATTTTATTTTCAATTGCTTTATATGTTTGAGTTAAGAGGTTCATTTTACAACCAAATAAGATGTGTATTGTCAGAATTATTGTATATAACATATATATAATTGACATTGAAATATTTTAATCAACATAAACATTGAAATATTTTATTTTCAATTGCTTTATATGATTGAGCCAAGAGACTCATTTTACAACTCAATATAATGTGTATTATCGGATCGCTGTATATAACATATATATAATTGACATTGAAATATTTTAATCAACATAAACATTGAAATATTTTATTTTCAATTGCTTTATATGATTGAGCCAAGAGACTCATTTTACAACTCAATATAATGTGTATTATCGGATCGCTGTATATAACATATATATAATTGACATTGACATTGTATTGAGGGATCAAATGCATGAACTCCCGCATATAAAACAACCCCACCGTGAGGGTGTTGCACCTTGTGCAACTCAGGCCATCTCATCTCGCTATCCTAGTCAATACATACAATTTGACTAGGTAGCTCTGTCTCCCTTTATCCAATGGGCCATGGTAACCTAACAGTGCTGCCAACCTCGTCTATGTATGTTCGAAGAGGGCTGCTCTCACACTCCAACATGCACTCTAGCTGCACCAATAGGGAATCCAACTGCTCCCCAACGTGAGTCAATTTGGTCGTGGACTCGGCACAAACTGCTCTCATGCCCTCCAGCTCCTCGTTCTTCTGCAAAATCGCTTCTCGCACTAACGTGACCTTCCTTTTTAATGCTAGAAGGTCGACCTGAAACTGATGGAACTGTCATGGGCATCTATCACCTGTAAACTCGGTCACGGCTCCAGATACCTCAGCAACTGTTGGCATCTCGTCTAGGGATGACACCCCCTCAACAAATGGCTCTATGTGAGTAGGCTCTATCCTCTCCACCAGGGTGTCAACTAGGCTATCAAAGAGGTCTCTAATAAAAGTGACTCCTGCACCATACTAGGTATATCAATGTGCTCCTCACCATCCTGTGGGATCTCAACATCATGCTCAACCTCTTCCTCAGGCTCCTGATATCTAAATCCAGGTCTCCACTAGCAAAAGCGCCCCCTAGTCTCACACTCTAATCGTCTTTGTCCTGTCTGCCCTTTTTTAGGAGATTTGGTGCCTTGATCTGGTCGAATTTCCCCACACGATGTAGATGGTTGCACCCCCATGGCCTGCTTACCTCTAATGTCTTTGTTGTAAGGGTGAGGATGGGTTTGGTTTGTCACCCTCCTCAATTTTGGGCCAACCTCTCATCGTCCCAATGAATTCTACCCCAGAATTTCTGCATATTGGATTTCCCTTGAGCCATGGGTTTGTCTCTGGTTTCACCTGTCACTGTGCACTTATACCCAAAGCTTCCATGATCTTCTGGCTAATTTCCCACAGCTAGGCCAAGATAATGCTTTGATACTACTGTAATGATCCTTAATAGGAATACAAGTGATAACAAGAAAATAATACATGCAACAAATTACAAAAACGAAATATTCAGCAAACACCCGTATAAAAGCTACAAATGGAGAACTTCTGAGCCATTTTATTATATTTCTCCAAGTCAAATACAATAGATGATGAAATCGTGCACCTGAGCTTGTCTAAAAGGACAACCAAGACCAAACCTAGGTAGGAAAATGGCTAACTTGAAGGCTTCCTAGCTACTGCACCAATCTACACTGCACTGCCCAAAAACTACTGCTCTTCTGAAGTTCGAATGGCTGGAAGGTGCACTGAAACTGCCTAGAAATTTATATACTTCTAACTCCCGACTCCATGGAAAAAACCCACAAAAACCTAGAAATGGTTTGGCCCTATTTGGACTTCCCAAAATCGACACCTAAAGGCACTATTCAATCCCCAACAATTCTACACTATTTTCTGCAAAGATACAACTTAAAACCCTACCTTCAGTGATCAAAAAATTATGAAACTTTATATATGGGATCTTTGTCAAAAACCTAGAAAAACTCAGAAAGGATTTTGGTTGGTTTAAACTTCTGATTTTCAACCCCCTTGGAGCCTCACCCTAGCTCTAGTCGCCAATTTCGACTTGTTATAAATTGCATGTAAATCCATCTGAAAACTTCTCCAAAATACTGAGTTCACCTGTGCTATCCAATCCCTAACTCCCCGGATGATCTCTTGGCCCAACTCAGCCGCTCCAAAGTACCACGAAAATCTGTTGTGTGGCCTCTGCGCTGTCCCCCAACCCAACAGTTCGAATTGTTGGAATGCTAGCTCAGATGGCTGTAAAACCCAACAAGAACGATGGTATAATGCTGCTACCTCAACTCCCCAACTCCCGGACAAGTAATGAAATCTTTTCTTGCTTCAATCTCCCTCTGCGTGTTTCGTGGTTGCCCAGAAATACACTCCTTGCTTTGCGTTGGTTTTTGGTGCTATGTCACTGCCCCATAACTCCTGAAATCCTTGTAGAATTGTCTCTTTAGGGCGGGCACAAATGGTCCCCCGAAGTAGAGGTTGAATCTCCTGCTTGAGATTCGTGGCTAAACAGTTGGTTGACTCAACTAAACAACACAGTGAACAATCAAGTGATTTTGTTTGCAAGATGTATGAATGAATCTCAAAATGAGATTTGCTCCCTCCTTATAGCTCCTTGGGTCTCCATTGCCTCATGTGGGCCCCTCCATCCACCTATTTGACTTTCCCTCCAAGCTATTTGAATGGGCCAATTCAAATTCCCATGTGGGTTGCCCCACTTTCCACTAGCAACCAAATTAAATCGAACTGCCTCCTAAGCCCCTAAGTCGAAAATGATGGGTTCTCTTCCTTAGCCAAAATTGTGTAGTAGCACCTTGTTACAAATGTGTTTGAGAAAGGACATGTTATCAACCTCGTATATTGAAATATTTTGTTTATTGCACACATTAAAAGTTTTGGTAGTTAATATTTTGTAATTGCCATATATCAATTTTATAATAAGAATGGAATGAGTTACATATCTCCCTATTAAATAATTGATATTTTTACAATCTCTTTCTATATATATAGAGTGAGAAAATTATTTTATTTAAAGTAGACATTCAAATATTTTATTTATGGTTAACATTTAAATATTTTATTTATGGTTAATCTTAAAATCTTAATATTTTATTTATGGTTAATATTCAAATATTTTATTTATGGTTAATATTTTATTTAAAGTAGACATTCAAATCTTTTAATTGTAAGTTGGTAGGTTATAAAATAGTTTTGGATCTTTTCAATTGTCCTCCACCACAATAAGAAATCCCATATCCATATAAAATATAAAATAGCACAGATCTCTACTGAACTTGTTGGCACAGATCTCTAATTGCTCTGGTTAAAGTGCCATGTCTGTGGCTACCCACAACCAAAAAAATGTGCTTCAAATTAGACTATGACTTCACAAATCCTCTCATTATCCTTGCCAATAACAACATGGGTTTATGCTTTCACGCGATAACGATAACAAGCTTCTCTGCATTTGCTAAAGACTGCCTGTATTATTGAACCTCTTCAATCCTACTGAAATGCCACCTGGACCAATCCAACTTGTCTGTGGAAGGTGGAAAAATCGTCCAGTATTGTCATACATTGTTCTATTTTATGACGAAGGTATCATTAAATTGAAAATTCAACCCTTAATTAAAGCACATACTACTTTTATCATTAAATTGAAAATTCAACCCTTAATTAAGGCAGATACTACTTTTAAGAGGTTATTATGTAAATAAAGAAAAATTAATTTTGAATCAAAATATTTGATAACCATTTTTACTTGGTATTATAAAATTATTGATAATATTGGTATAAGAAATGATGAAAATGTTTTTCAAAAAACCATTAACATGAAATAGAAGACTAAATAAAGTATTTCTTTACTTTGTATTTTACTTTCCACAAACCATTGAGAAGGTTTTGGTATGTAACGTTTTAACTGGAAATGTTTTTTTTGGCTGGTTTATAATGGCAAGTTCTTTTATGGAAATGTCATTTTAGCTTGTTTGTAATTATAATTTTTTTTAAATAAATTATTTCAATATTGATTCTAAACCTATCATAGTAAGCTTATTTTACACTAAATGAGAAAACTTAGCATCATAATAATCCTAATAAGTTAAGGTATTTGTTTTTATTAATAAATTTGGGTATAAGGATTCCATGATTTTTCTTCTATATTTTTTATTTTTGTTTTTTATATATTTAAATACAACTGATTCTTAGCGATCACATCCAATTCTAAAACAATATTCTAAAATTTCAATTCTAACTAATGCAAAAAAAATTAAAGTAGACTATTTTAGTGTGTAGTCTGAGTTACTTTATATAATATATATACAATTGAAATTGAAATATTTTGTATCTACATT
>APFE030042112.1:0-11765 GCA_000404065.3 Pinus taeda
AAAAGGAGACTTTTACTTCAGTACCAGTTTGGGTAAGGCTCTACTCTCTACCTCTTGATTACTGGCAAAATGAATCATTAATGGCCATAGGCAATAAATTAGGACACTTTGTAAAAGCCTATGAAGCCACAAGAAGGGGAAAATATACTTCCTTTGCCAGAATTTGTGTGGAAATGGAGCTATCAGGAGCCCTATCAGAGGAGATAATCTTGGAAGTTTTTGATGAAGAATGGGTACAAACAGTAGATTATGAGCACATTCCATTCATATGTCGCAAATGCCATGAACATGGACATCTTTTTAGAGACTGTCTGCTCAACAAGGAAATGAACAAAAGTATAAGCACTATAGTGAAAGAAGCTGACAACTTTAAGAAAATAGTTAACCGAAGTAAAGGGAGTAAGAGAGGTACGAGGAATCAATAGTGAGAATAACAACAACTCAGACAAAACAGTTTCCAAGGGCTTCAGGAAGAGGAAGAGAATACTAAAGAAGAACAAGCAACAGAAGGATGTTTTGTAGAAAAAGAGGAAGGGAAATACCCAGTACAAACACAAAATGATGAGTACCAGAAAGAGACCACCATGAGTGATTTTGATCAAGAAATGGACCATGAAACAACCGAGAGCGACATGGAGCTGGAGGAGTGCAAATATCAAGAAATTTTGGAGAAAGAGAATCTAGATCTAGAAGGCTTCTTAGAACAAGGAACCAAAGAGGGAGTGAACTCGTTACCTCAAAAGGAGTTCGACAGAGTTCAACCATTGTTCATCTGGAAAACCTAGAACAACAGATCTGAAAAGCTAAGGAAGAATGAAAAAAAAGTAGCGATGGAGTAAAAGATTTGAAATCCATACCGAGATTAGCTCCAAGAATCCTAAGAAAGAAAAGAGGCCGGAAAAAACAGAACAGGATGTTGATGGAATGTGGGAAGCTAATGATAGGTTTATATAAGATGAAAGATCTATCCAGTTACTCCTATAAAAATCTTTTATAATGAAGTTTACTTCTTGGAACATAAGAGGTCTAGGCAATAAAAGGAAATAAAGATTATTAAGTAACAGAATGAAGCAAGTAGCCCCGGATGCGATCTTCATTCAGGAAACAAAATGTTCCATTCAAAAGATAAAATAGATTCATGGTAAATGGCTCAACAGATTTGATTTTTCGGAGGTCAATGTAGAGAATACAGTTGGAGGCATTCTCACACTTTGGATCCCCCAAAAGATTGACATGGTAGATGCAAAAGCCTACAGAAATTATCTTTCAATGGTCATTCGGCTAGTGGGAAATAAGGAAATGTACTTGGTTACGAATACGTATGGCCCCAAAAGGTTGGAGGGCAAACTCTTGTTTCTTGATTCATTGAAGAAGCTCAAGGAACGTCATCTGAAAATCCCCTAGATCTTGGGAGGGGATTTCAATATGATAAAAACGTTGTTGGAAAAAAAAGGAGGAAATAGAATTCTAACCAAAAATTCTTGTGTGTTTCTAACCTTCCTAGATAGTATGAAGCTCGTGGATATTTCCATGAATAATGGTACCTCTAGTTGGAACAATAAAAGAGGGGGAGAGTCCAAAGTGGCATCCAAATTGGATAGATTTATAATCTCAGAAGATCTTATGATCAAGGAGAAGGACATAGTTGCGAGTATTCTTCCCTTTGGAGGCTTAGATCACTGGCTAGTACAAATGGACGTTCAGGGTATAAGAAAAGCCAACAATAGACCTTTCAGATTTGAAAATAGCTGGCTCTCCCACCCAGACGTCTTTAACAAAATTTTTATCTGGTGGGCAAAATATTTAGATATTCAAGGCACAAGAATGTTCCTTCTTCAAAAAAGACACAAACACATTAAACTCCATCTCAAGGAGTGGAATAAGAAGGAATTTGGAAAAATTTTTGAAGAGAAGGAAATTGTGGAAGGAAAAATACATAGACTCAACCAAAACCTGATTATAGAGGGTTTTGATAGGGAGTGGAATGAATTGGCAACTAAATATCATCAATATTGGAACAACTTATATAAGAAAGAGGAAATTTTTCGGAGGCAAAATTCCATAGTGAAATGGCTAAAAGAAGGAGATCGCAACACTGGATTCTTCCATAGAGCTACTATGGCGAATAGAGCTCACAACAGGATTTCTACTATTAAGGATAAGAAAGGTAATATGCTCAGCATGCATGAAGAAATAGAAACAAAACTAGTACAACACTTTCGGGGCATTGCTCAGGAAGCTTGCACTAACAGAGATCAATCTATCAGGGAGATTACTAAGCATATGCCTAAGCTAGTCTCCAAAGAAGACAATTTCAACCTCAACAGACCAGTCTTAGAAGAGGAGGTCAAGGAGGTCCTTAATGAGTTGCAGAATGGCAAGGCACCTGGTCCGGATGGGTTCAATGTAGACTTCTTCAAAGCTTCCTGGAATATTGTAAAACAGGACATTTTGAGCATGGTGAAAGACTCAAGGAGGGATAAAACTATCGTGAAGGCACTTAACACCACTTTTATCACTGTGATCCCTAAACAGGATGTTTCCCTCATGCCTGATAGGTTCAGACCCATTGCATTGTGCAATTTTGTCTTCAAAATCATCTCCAAAGTGGTTTCTAATAGACTCAAACCCCTTCTTCCCACCCTGGTGGCAGTGCAACAGTCAAGATATGTGGAAGGTAGACAAATCCTCGACAACATCATTCAAGCTCATGAGGTAGTTCACTCTTTGACTAACAACAAGAGAGCTGGCATGATCATGCAATTAGACATAGCCAAAGCCTATGATAAGCTAAACTTTACATATATCACAAAAGTTCTTGATGCTTTTGGGTTTGATCATAACTGGATCAGATGGTTTATGGCCCTAGTCACCTCACCCAACTTTTCAATCCTGGTTAATGGATCACCCTCAGAGACTTTCACTCCTTCAAGAGGCTTAAGGTAAGGAGATCCACTCTCTCCCTTTCTTTTTATTCTAATGATGGAAGGGCTGGGGAGAAAAATCAGACAAGCGAAGGTAGTGGGCTCAGTCAAAGGTCTCCAACTTTTTGAAAAGGGGCATGTTTTAACACATCAACAATTTGTTGATGACACTATGCTACAAGGAATCCCCAGAGTCAAGGAAGCTCTGGCCTATAAGAAAATCTTGAAAGACTTTTCCATGGCTTCAGGTTTGGAGGTAAATCTTTCTAAATCAAATTTTTTTTCTTTAATACTCACATTGCCATACAAAGTAACATTGCTAGAATTATGGGCTTCCAATGGGAGTTCCTCCACTCGAAGTATTTGGGAGTTCCTCTCACTCCCAAAACCTTACACAAGAGCATATGGTAACCTGTTATCAACAAATTGCTAGACAAGGTCAAGAAATGGCTACAGATCTCTAAATTTAGCTGGTAGGTTAGTGCTAACCAAAGCTATCCTTCAATCTATCACTTCCTTTATTCTATCTATTCTACCAGCTCCTCAAAGTGTTCTACATCAGCTCGGATCCATCCAACGAGACTTCCTCTGGGGCAAGGGGAAGGATCATAAGAAATGGGCCTTGGTAGCTTGGGATGAGATATCCAAACCTAAGAGCTTTGGTGGGCTAGGTTTGGATGATCCTGACTTACTCAACAAGGTTCTAGGTGCCAAATTATGGTGGTGTTAGGTTAAAGAGCCAGAGACTCAGTGGGAAATCATTTGGAAAGAAAAATATGCCAACTCCTGGCATAACCATGATCTAATAAGAATGTCATGTCACAGAAAGGGCTCGCACATTTGGAACAAAGCCTGGGATAATAGGAGTTTAGTCCAAGGAAACAGCTTCTGGGAAATTAGAGAAGGAAATCTTAGCTTGTTCTGGGAGGACAGATGGCAACAAGAACCTATATTATTAAATGAATACCTAACGGATTTCAAGGAAATCAATGATAGCAACAGACTTTCTAAGGTGAAAGAATTTTGGGAGAAAACCAATAACAATGATAAATGGAGAATCTGGAGGAATTTTGATCTTAGGGACAACAGTGCCCTAAAGACTAAGGCAGAAACACTTAAGGAAAAGTTATACCAAAAGGAAGATTCTAAAATCTGAGGGCCATGATCAGCTGAGATGGGGCAACAATAATGAGGGGGTTTTTAACCTCAAAGAAGCAAAGCTCATTCTCATTGACCTTAATTATCAATATCCAGACAAAACCTGGCTTAACCTTTGGAGACACTAGGGCTCGATGAAGATTAAACTTTTCATGTGGCTCATTGAGCACAGGGAAATTTTAACCTGGGACAATATCAGGAAAAGGGGCATTCTGGGACCTTCCAGATGTCAGATTTGTGAGGGGCAGGAGGAAACCATGGAGCACATTCTCAACATTTGTATGTTCTCCTCTAGTCTGTGGGACTCTTTTGCTTTTATTTTCCAACAGACGGATATGGACAAAAATAACATCTGCAACACCCTGACCAACTGGAGAAAGGATTTTACAGACAATGAAGTTCTAGCCATAGCTTGGGCCCTTTTTCCGACCTTCATTGTCTGGAATGTTTGGAAAGAAAGGAACAACCGAATCTTTAAAGAAGTGAAGAGAACTTCCCAATGCATTTTTGAGCTGATCTTAAAACAGCTCAAGGAAACGGTTAGCACCATAATTCAAAACATCCCAAAGAAACCTCCTTCAGCTATTGACCTAAGAATTCTTTGTGCACTAGGCCTGCAAGGCATATCTCCTCAGGGTCTAGATAGGAATCCAATCTCCTTGAGGAAAGCAAAGGATTTCTGGCACCCTCCTCCAAAGGAATATTTGAAATAAAACATAGATGGAGCCTCAAAAAGAAACCCGGGGGCAACTAGTTATGGAGGGGTCCTTAGAGATGAGGTAGGTACTGTCCTCTTCATTTTACACTATCATTTGGGACATGCCACTAATAAATTGGCAGAGTTGATGGCTATGGAACAATGTTTAGAGCTCCTGAGTCAGGACAATAGATAAAATGTGATAGTGGAGGCTGACTCTAAACTTATTATCAATTCATTCAAGAAAATGAGCGCGGGTTCTCAGCCAAAAAAGTCTCAAAAAATTGGAGACTAATTCAAGGATTTCAATGGATTCAAAACCACCTTCAAATCATCCATAATGTTAGCTTGAAGCATGTCCGCATGTTTGCAAGTGAAGTGGCTGATTTTCTCACCAACAAGGGTGTTATCAGTACAGAGATCAGAGTGACATCAAATTGGCATGAGCTGTCGCAAAGTAGGTTAAAGACGGTTGTTGAGGAACATGCAGATAATGATAAGCTGGAGTTTAAAGATAGAGCCTGGGACTAGGGATCAAATTGACTCAACCTTTGATTTCAACATCAATTTGTGTCATCATTATCGGATAGACGGTTATGTGGTGCAGCGGATTCCCAGTCTAGTCGCTCATACTCCCAAAGCAAACGAGAGGATATTTAAGGTTTCAGGTTCGAGCAAGGATAATCCACAAGTTCAGACAAATCCCTGTGTTTTCCAGTGGCCAGGCCTTCAAGAATTTGGAGTCTCGGCATGGTTTACCACCCCCAAGGCAGTTTCTCATTGATCGCACAGTGTTTTGTTGGAAAGCGGTTTTGATGAAAACGTCGCAATGCCATTCTCCCTCCAACACGTCACAGGGAGAGGGTTCAAATAACCGCTCTTCCCCTCTCACTATCGTTGACCCTTCTTATCCCGTGTGATATCGACATCATCCATTGGATCTAGTCAACAACGATCAACTGTTGCGATGGCTCGTGCATCTTGGGAGGCGAGACTTTTATACTTCGGCCTTTTTGACGGAGCAATATACTCCTCATCTGTCGATCTTATTGCCTTTTTATTGTATGAATCAAATGAATATGGTTTCCTCTAAAGTAGTGTTCCTGGTTGGTTCTCATGCTTGTCGGTAGCCAGGTGGAATTTTTGTTTGTTTTCCCATGGGCTCGAGATTCTTTGTGAAACTTTAAGGTTCTCCCTACATGTAAAATTGTACACTATCTTTTTCGTTTTATGAAATAGAAGGATCTATACTTGATTTAGCAAAAAAATAAATAAAATTTCTTCCAGAAGGGTGGTTGGCTAATTAGGAGATCTAGTTTCAGGATCAGGGGAACTCCTTGAATTACATATACAAGATTTAAAATGTGAATTCTTCTTCTTTTCCCTTCCCTGGTCGATCGATTGGAACTTTCAAGTTCAATTTCCTGAGTGTGATGTTGTTATTCAAAAGAGATAGCACATCCTAAAAGCTTGGCTCAAAGAAATTGAATTTATATTGTTAGGAAGATGATCGAGATGATTGTGCTATTGCATCTGTTGGTGTTGAAGTCATAGGGAATGTTGTTTGATAAGTAGTTGGTGCAAGCACTTTAATATGTTGATAAAATATAGACCATTTCCATACAACTATACTTTCATGGGCATCAAATTCTTTTAAATATTTCAAATATTCTACCTTGTTGGCTAGTGATATGTGCCTTAACAATTGGTGATCAACTAGTATTTTATGTTCTAATAGTTGCACTTTATATCATGGTTCTAACATTCGAACTAAATATCCCTTTGTTGTTATTTTTTTGCTAAATCTTGCTACTATCCAATATCCTTCTTTTAATTTTTTTCTACGTTGCTCACATAGATTTTTCTAGTGCTTCAAATATTGGTTTATCTCAAGCATGCCTTAGGTCAGGTTTCTTAGTAGATGTTTCTTTTAGCCTTTCTTTACTAATGGAGCTCAAGTGTTGGGTGTATTTGACTATACTAGAGGAACTTGTTCGTCAGTTGTAGGTGAGGTTGAGGTAACATATGCATGTAAATAGTTTTCTTTAGAATTTCCTTTAATATATCTTCTCACATAGTATTATTATATGGGACTTCCCAAGTACAGCTTGCTTGGATGAAATCTTATCTTCATAATCCTTTTATTCAATAATTATTGTGGTAGTCACACAGGGTGAATTAGAAGTCAATTTGATGTCTAGATATTTTTTTTTTCTCATTGCAATCACTCAACTGTCCTCAATTCTGTCTGTGTCAAACTTCCATTTTATATGCTAACTTTGGTTGAAGTGAATTGTTGATTCTCCTCTATTTTGTGATCTACCATCATTTTCTATATTTTTATTTCAATGAATACATCTTTGACATGTCCAAGTTACTACAAGGTGTCCCTTTTGATAGATGATGCTAGAAATTGTTGCAATTCTATGCTTCTTTTCTATTTTTACCCTTTTCTTGTGTATGCTCCAACACTTCTTAGGAAATTGAGTCTAAATTCTGTCAGTATTGTGGGCCTTGTAGTTAAATACTCATAAAATTTTCTTTTCAACCGGTATTATATGTTGATGTGTGAATCAATTTCGAACATTGTGAGTCTCAACTTGCAATCTACTTGGAAGATTCTATGATAGGTACTAAGATGTAAAATTTAAATTGCGTTGGGTATAATTTTTATTTCCTTTCTTCTTATTTTTCAGTGTCTAAAAAGGGTAAAATTATATCCCCTAGCCCTTCTCAAGCTTGTGTTGGAATTGGGTATATTTTTTTAGCCTATTGACTTAGTTCTCTAAGCATATGCTCAATTGCAGTCTAATATGAAATCTCATGTGTTTCTATATCTAAAGAGTTTAATGAGATTTAGTAGCCTGGGAAGAGCTTGAAGCCCTGGCAATCGGTGTTTGGATGAAGAAGAGCAACATAATTAATATGGCATTGGAACCCAAGCTTGGGGTTTTGCACCAAAATTAATTGGGAAAAAAACAATTGGACTTTGAGTGAGGTGTTAGAGGACACCTAGAGGAGAAAAGGGTAGTGAAAGTCACTCGAAATAATGTCTCTAATAAGAGATAATAATTTTTATACGTGGTTGGCGGTTAACTTGTCTGGTTTCGCAGGTCAACTTGGGATAAAGTATGCCCCACGGAAAAATTCATGGAGCCACGTGTGTGCATATAAATAGAAGTTAATTGTTGGATATTTTGAGCACATCCAAAGTGCAAATCAAATTAGGTATAACTTTGAGATAGATAGTGAACTTGAGGTAGCTCACAAGCTAGCAAGGAGGATGACTTTGGCACAAGATGTGAAGTAATTTCTCTTATGTTTGGGTGTGGATAGCCATGATGAATATGGTCGTAGTTCTAAGTTAAGTTTGTGTAATTTTCTTTGCTACTTTTGTGTGGTGTTTGGATCTCTATTGAGGCCACAGGGAATTGTTGTTACAACATCATGTTGGAGGCATAATTTGGATGGTCAAGAGGGCTTGTAAAACATATCTAGCTTAGCAATAGTTACTCCAAGGAGAGAGGTAGTTGAACATAAGTGTCTTCCATTCTAGATAGCTCAGATCACTTGTTGTTGTGAGGCAGAGAATTGTAAGGTATTTTGAGTAGGTTCCTTACGCCCAAAATAATACTTTGGAAGTATAGAAAGGAAATCAAAAGAATAGAATGTCTTTGGAGAAGGTAAACATAGTCGGTAGTAGCTATTTAGGGTTGTTGGTGTGCCCTAACCATATCTCCAGAAGCTTATATCTTTAGGACAAGAGGACCAAGAGTATATTGGAAAGCATGGTATGTGTATCCTCTTATTGATGTTGATTTTCTAGTCGAATCAGAGATCTAGGTTGCAAATTTTGGTATTGGACACATGTGGACTATTGGGGGGAAGTGTGAGATTGGACCAAGTTGGCCCAAAATGCATCACCATTGAAGGACTAAGGTGACTAATAAATGAGGCATAGATCAAAGGAGATTAAGGTTTGATCAATGAGGAAAAGAAGTTGTAACCCAGGTTCATTGTGGGAGAAAGAAGTTCAAATTTTTTTTTTTTTTTTAAGTTTAATTGTTCATTCATTACCAATATCAATTTATTTAAACAACTTATCACCATTTTATAATTTTTACTACATTCCACAATTTTTTTTGTAAAATTATTTAAGAAAAAACATAATAACAAAATAACCATAATCACACTAGACATACCTCACATATAACCATATCCATAGTTATCTTGAGGTCTTAGAGAGAGCGAAACTCCCCTCCCTCAAAATAAATACAATTCCTATTAATATAGTTTTTTATTCTTTACAAATATTAATATATTTTACATATAAATAAACAAAAAATTACAAATTGTAATTCTGAATCATCTTCATTCTCCATCTCTGTGAAAAAAATTATAAAATAGGTATTAATAATAAGATATAGAGAAAAATAATTACAATGTTAAAATTTTGAGAAATAATTTACAATAAATGGGGAAAAGAAAATAAATATTCTATCATATTATATATGCAATGAGAAAGAATTAAAATGGATCTCACCTGATATTTATGGAGAATTAAATTGAAAATGTAAATAAAAAAGATTATAGAAATTAAAAAATATTTTTTTATATTTTAACCTAAATCAACTTTAAAAAAACAGACTATTAAATTTTCTTAAACCCTTTTACTAAAATTCAAACTCACATATAAAATATACAAACAAAAAAATGACATGCAACTATCAATCGAATGTCATCAAATACACCCAATAGATCCCTGAAACAAATTATTAATATGAAATTCAATAAAACAAAAGAGAACAATAATAATTAATGGAAAACTCAGTTTCAATTGCTTAGAACCCATCCTCCAATAATGTCCAATGGCAGGTAGACTATCTAGGTGGGAAGTTGAAAGTGGCAAATTCCAATTCGTTCGTTCTCATTTTCTGCAGCCAATGCGCACCCCATCAACCATTTCTTCTATTCTTCACTCCACCGAATTATATGTCGTTTTATTGAATTGTTTAAAATCAACAATTTTATTGAATTGTTGAAAATCAACATGTCGTAGTCTTATTAGGCACGTTGTGGAGCTTTTGAATTTTCTAATGACTCAGAGGCAATGAGTGACAACTAGAGGCATTGAGCGACTACTAACGTTGCCAAAATACTGGGACTGGAGTAATTAGATTGAGGAATTAAAAAAAAGTCATCCGTTGTGGTCTTGACTCTATCCATTGGGAGAGTGTGGAGTAGAGTAAACATTTATTTATGCCCATGTAAAAGTCCAAAAGAAATATGTAAACATTTATTTACACTTTAGTAAAAGTCCAGTAGACATATTGTACCTCACCCTGTTGGTTATTGCTGGCAACATGAATAAATTTTAACATCTAATTCTATCTCTATCTCACAATGTTGGTTATTGTTAGAAACATGAGTTCATTTTAACATCTAATTATCTATGTATCTCACCCTGTTGGTTATTTCTCGCAAGATGAATACATTTTAACATCTATTTAAGATACCATATGGAAGGTCACTAATCAAATTATCTATAAACTTCGTACAAATAACTTCTATGATGATTTTAAGCATCCATAATATCCAATTCAAGAGATACAGTTCAAATTAATTGAATGCTTGCATTAACATATCCATGGTCAATTTAATAAGATTTCACTTATTCTGGTAATTGACCATGACATCATGAATGAGAAAGGTTTTTTTTGTAACAACCACTATACTATTCAACGTGTATTTGAAAATCAGATTCTTTTATAATTATTTATAGTTGATATATTCTTTTTTCCTTAGGAAAAATTAAAATTTTATAATGACAAAAAAATTAAATGTTGTAGATGTTGATAATGCATTTAATCATGCCAATCAAAATTTGTGATCACAGAGACCAAAAATATGACTCCAAAATGGTGGTAAACATGTTACCCTTTTCTCCATTTCTTATTTTTATCCATTCTCCATTCTCCATAGGAAGTAGTGGCAATTACAAGCGCTAGATGGGTCCCTTCATTCATTCTTGGATTTTCCTTATCTGAATCCAAACTTTGAGATACATGATGAGATTTTGAGTCCCTTGTCTCCATTGCTACATGTACCATCTCCTTCCTCGATGTGTTTGTTGGAGTTCCTGAAACTTCATGATTAATGCTCCCCTTTTCTATGTTTTCTTGTATATTTTGGGCTTCTTCATTGGTAGGAGGATCCATTTCTTCATCATCATCTTCTTCGTCATGAAAATTCTGTGGTAATTGCCATCCCTTGGGTTTCTTTCTTGTTTTCTTCTTCCTTTGACGAACTTTCTTGGCATCATGACATGAATTTGAAGACGTCTCATTTTTCGGCTTATTTGACATCTAAATCTTTTGTTCCAAAAATCTACGAACTGTGATGAGCACTTCTTGTTGTGTGTAAACAGAATATGATCCGGCAATCGTTTGTTGAATTCGACCTCCACATAAATTATGGCGATTGTGTAGATTTTTTGCTCAAACATTTGTGTATCTTTCTTCATGTATCACCCTAATATGTTCCCAATGGCTTGTCTCAGTTTATGGAGAAAAAGATGTAGGGGTACATTATGCAATCTAACCCAAACTGACATTCAAGATAATACCATTATATTGGCATCAAAATCTAGGAACCAAGGGGTGACCAAAAGTCCCATAGAGACCCAAAAACATGAACCTTCTTGTAATATATATTCGCAATCCTCTCACGATGCAAATTTTACTATGAAAAATCCCTTGGAGCAAAGGTTCATCTCACAATTTATTGTCCAATTTGTGAATATCTAATGGAAGAGATCCACCAGTTTTGGCCAAAAACTATTGAATCTGCATAGTACTGCTTGATATTAATATGTTATGCACAAATCATTTGTATATGGTAGATTTACAGTCATTACTGGGATTTGATTCAGTTGTTCCACTATGTAGGGGTTGGGTATATTGTGTTTTTAATTTAGTGTTTTTGAG
>APFE030042117.1:9455-22232 GCA_000404065.3 Pinus taeda
TTGGGCTAGTGGGATCGCCTCTGTCTGCAGAGGGGATTTACCAGTTCAACAATTTGGCGACTCCACTGGGGAGAAGCTTGTTGTTTGATTTGTAAACTTTAGACGGAGCCCGAAGCACGGCTAGATAGCCTTCGAAACACTATTGCTTTACAGTAGTGAAGTAGATCAAAGCCACTTCAGTCAATCTCCGGTTTGGTTTACGGACTGAACAATTTTGACTTTGTCTTGCATGTTAATTTTTCTCTTGTTTACTGGCTTGAATAGCTTTCTGGGTTGAATTTCTTGCCGTTTCTTGCTTGCTGGCCTTTCTAGATACTGTAAACCAAGCTTTGGACTACCTATTTTGTTTTTTTACCTGGAAAACTTGATTAGCGCGGTTTTTATTCTGACATTCGCGCCAGTTGGCGCCTGTTGCTATCAAACAACCCGCGCTAATCCCTTTATAGTGCGAGTTGCAGTCTGACAGTCGCGCCAGACTTGTTAATTTTTTCAATTAACTTGTTTGTCAGCCTTCTGAGCTTGGATTTATATCTTTTTGCATCTTTTACAGCTTCTAGAAGTTAGTTGGACCTTTATGTGACTGGTTGTTCTTTTTATCCTTCAGTTGTTTGCTTTTTTCCTATCGATTTTATATCTTAGCCCTAGTGGCTTTGCATGTCGAGCCTTCTGTGGGATTTATGGTTTGATGATCCAGTCAGTTTTTTGATTGTTTTCCATACTCCTCTGGTAGTTGTACAAGTTTTGCATTCTATGCTGCAAGTAACTCACTTTTAGCTTGTTTATTTCTTGCTTGACTTCATTTGAACTTAGATTACATGGTTCTTTGAAGGTCTTGGAGTTTTCTTTGCTTTGATAGGTCATTTTTCACGGTTCAGAATTGGTTCTAGATTCCTTTGAGTGAATTATCTGTTGAGTGCATATCTCTTGAAATCTGTTGAGTGCATCATACTATTCTAAAAGAAAAGAAAAACAAAATATTTTTTGCTTTTATTAATTAGCATTTCTTGTTAATTATTGCTTTTAAAAAGAAAAAAGAAAAAGATTTTCACTTCTTGTTATTAGATGCATTAGAATCTTTGTGATCGTTTTGTTGTTTGTATAAAAATCTCAACTCTCCCGTAGATAGAGTTCATTCAATGAAACGATACATTTTTCGCATATAGTTTGCATGTAGGAAGTTTCAAGAGATAGCATACGGTAGGACCGAAAACTGAAACATAATTAAAGATAAACTGTAAAATGAATTGAATGAACCTAACAACGCATTGGAACATAACGAACACATTCTAGAGGTCTAGGTTATAGACGTGTTCCGGCGTCTTTAAACCTGGTAGTTTATCGTTGAGTGGTTGGGTGATTCCTCCACAGTGAAACGGTAAGTGCCAGTACGGATTGTGCTCCGACGTACCGTTGAGTATATATTGGGAGACCCGTATAGGCTTGCAACCTTTGATCCATAGGAAGCCGAGTTTGCTGCCCTACAAGTCGTAATGCATTGAACACAACATCCGGGAAGATTGACTGCAGTACGGGAAGTCCTTGGTTTTCTTCTGATTGCCAAGGTGTATAAGCAGTTTTACGGATTGTTTGGAAAACCCTTTACCTAGTTCTCCAGAGTAGTCACTTTTGATCCTTTTCAGACTCTCTAAAAGAAAAGGTGTAAGTGAGCAGCTTGTCACTTCGTGCTCATTAAACATTCGAAGGAGACTAGAGTCATCTTTTCGTCCTTTTCTCGACTCTTAAAAAATGAAAAAGTCAAGTTCAGTGTCTTAAAATTTATTTGGCCACGATCACATATAACCCGGTTAAATTTTGTTGCGTTAGTCTGAGTAGGGACTGGTTTCGTTAGATTCCGTAGGATTTTGTGAAGTTTCATCCTGGCGAAACTACCAATCTCGTCTTCCGAGAGCCTGATTGTGAGTCAAATTCTCACTATTGTTCCAAGTATACAACCACTTAACTCTCATGCTCCAGGTGACGAGGATTACCAATTTTATATGAACCCTATTTGGGAACCTTCTAAAAACGGTATCCCTCTTTGGGAATACACTTCTCCTTGGAAACCTTTTCCTTCTGATATGGAAAACCCATCCCCTACTACTACTGACGAATCCGGCATGCCAGGGGACGAGATTCCCAGCACAATGGAATCTACACATGTTAGTAGAACTGCTACTACCGGGGGACTGCCTCTTGGTTATAGAGCATTGCGTGATTTTATATCATCTCCTTTTCCGACTTCTATTTGGTCACCACCCGTCTTTTCCAATGCAGAGCCTTCGACTCCACCACCTCGCAGTGCAGCTGTTACCTCGGTGACAACCCCTCCAACAATATCTATGGCTTCTTCGACCCCTATTTTTAGCCGACCTTCGTCCTCTTTATTTGCAGGCTTTGATCCTACATCAAATGCCTCACTTGGAGGGCAATATGATCAGTATCTACCACCTCTTGGTACTAAGACAGGTCAACTATCAATTGGAGAGATTTCAGTGCCGTTGTCCATAGATTGGGGTTCTACCTCTTATCACGGTGGTCAAGCGTCGTATGCACAACCTGAACAACCACATCAACAAAACCTACAAGGAAAATCCTTTCAAGGAAATCCTTTTGCTTCTAGTGGTCCCTTTTTCACTCCTCATACACAACCTACTGGTAATCCAGGCCAACCTTCCACTCAGCAAGCTCAGCCTGGTATCCAGCAAGGTTCTCATACTAGACAAACTGGTCAATCATTTGTTCATCCAAATCAACCTAACATCCAGTATACCCAAGTTTTCGGCAAAGCTGCCCAAACAATTGGTCAACCAACTGTCCAGTATACTCAATCTTCTGGAAAAACTGGTCACCCTCAAACACAGCCATCTGGCATGATAGGGCAACCCTCTGCTGCACAACAGCAACCTCAGTATCAGCAGGTAGGTCAACCTCAGTATCAGCAGGTAGGTCAACCTCAGTATCAGTAGGTAGCTCAACCTCAATACCAGCAAGGTTATCCTTCTGCTCAGATAGCCCAAGGTTATCCGTCTACTGGCACTGCTCAACCTGGCACCTGGACCCAAGTAGGATCCCAAAATACATCTGGTTCTCAAATGCAGGTTGGAGGTCAATCTCAAACGCTTTATCAAACTCAGCCTGGGTCTCAAACTCAATTTGGGGTCCCACCGCACTACGGTTACCAGCAACCTCAAGGCCAACCTTTGTTTGCTCCTTACCAAAATTATCAACAACCATATGCTACTTCTGCAGCATCGTTTGGTAATCCATACGCTGGGGGGAAAAACACAAATCCCTACGGCCAGCACACCATGGGGGTAAATTCGTCAGGGCAAGGCCCATGGGGGCAACCACCACCTGGTTGGAACTCGGGTGCGCCATCCTACCAGCAGCCTCAGATGTATTTTAATCCTCAGTTACCATTCTTAGAGACCTTAGAATTACTGGATGTGTCCAAAATGACTAATGATCCTATTCTTCATAATCCTTATTGGTCTCCGGTTCCCACCAAAATTCCTGGTGACTGTCCGAAATTCGATGGTAAAGCTAATGAAGATCCACAAGCTCATGTCATGACTTATCATCTATGGTGTTCATCTAATTCATGGCTTGATGATTAGATTCAGCTTCGCCTTTTTCAACGGACTCTCACTGGCTCCGCCGCTAAGTGGTATATTGAGCTAAATCACGGATCTTTTCAGGATTTCAATTCATTGGCTATGGCATTCCTTACTCATTTTCAGTTGCCCATTCGTTATGAAAAGGGCACGCACCTCCTTACATCCTTAAGACAAACAACCGCTACGCACATCTCCGATCATATCCATCAATGGAGACAGCGTAGACGTATGATTAAATTTTGGATTCCCGACCAACTTCTCATGGATTGGTTCATGACTTCGTTCCTCCCTCCAATAGCTCGGGACATTGCTATGGGAGCGTGTGTTACTAAAGAGAAAGCTATTGCGCGTGCTCAGTACCTCGACTTGGTTTATTCTCAGTCAGGTACATTGTATGATTATTTGCCTGATGCCCCTAGACCAGGAACATCCAAAGCCCCGCCAACACCTACTATTGACGGCATTATTGGGTCTGTTAGTTCATCCTCTAAGAAAAATTCCGCGAATGCTGGGAAGCAGAAATCAAACGCTCCAAATGAAAACACTTCTCAAGTTATATCTACCTCTAAACCTACTTCTGAGGTTAATGCCGTTCAGTCAACCAAGACAGACAAAACCTCGAAATCAGAAAAGAAAGAGAAAGGGAAAAACAAGCCAGAACAACCTAAATAGGAACAACCTAAACCTCAATCTGAGGAGAGTGCCAAACGGAAACCCAAGTATCCTTTTCTTATCTATGATGAGGATCACTATACCAAGGACTGCTCTCGGTGGTCTGAAGTTAGTCGTTTGTTGAAAGGCGCTCCCAGGGTTCTTGCGGTGCTTAAAAAATCCTTCCTTCACAACAAACTCAAATGGTCACTGACCCCTCTCAACCTCCCTCTTCCTTCGGTTCCCAAGTGTTCATGGCAGGGATGATACCTGTTAATTTTAGTACTCGAACAAAATATTATCCATCTTCCGGCAAGGAGCCTGAGGTTCCCCCCAGTGCTCCTCCGTTCAGTTCAAGCCCTCTCCACATCGAGAGACCTAGTACTGAAACGCCTCTTCGACCCCCTCCAAAAGGAGTACTCCGGAAATCTTCTTACAACCCAAATGCCTGTGCTGCTCAGCACTACAATATCATTGAGGATTTAGCCCAGACTCCATCGGCTATGTCCACCTTAGAAGTTCTCCAGAGCTACCCCTCTCAGAGGAAGTCCTTTATATCCGCTATCGGTGGCATAGACCCGGCTGACTCGGATTTGATCACATTTGACTTGAACCGCCATACACAGAGACTACCTCCCCAAATTTCCTTCCTCATACAGGTCGTTATTGATAAGAAAACTATCCATCGTACAATCATCGATCAAGGTGCTTCCACTTGCATCATGTCTGTTGCCTATTGGAAAGCTATTGGTTCTCCAACGTTGAGTCAGTCTCCCACAACCTTGGAAGCTTTTGATGGAAGAGCATCCCGTCCTTATGGTATCCTCCCACGTTTGCCCATCTCTTTGGAAGGGAAAATGGTCGAGATGGAAGTTGAAGTCATTGATGCTACTCTAACCTACAACATCCTTCTCGGACGCAGCTGGATTTACGCAATGCAAGCTGTTGCTTCATCTTACTTTCGTATCATTCGCTTCCCTCACCAAGGGAATATTATTACGGTCGACCAGTTGAATTTCGTCGCTTCCTCTTCAGAAGGAACTATCCCTTTTGTGGAGCATACCTCCAAATCATTTGAGAGTTTAGGTCACGGGCTTTTCAAAGATCCCACCCTTATGGGTGTTTTTCCAGCCCCGCTTCCAAATGTCACTTCCATCAATATGATTTCTACTTGTCTTGATCCATGGATCATTCCTCCCATCGACCAAGTAGATTCTTGGGGTGACAAGATGCCGTTGAGTCCTGCCGAACTCAACTACGTTGAAATCGTAGCTGCATCGGCTCCTCCTTTTGAACTTGCTCTTTCGAGCAAAATTTTCCACACATTCGCTCCATCCTTAGGGATTGTAGATCAAACTTCTTCGGATCCTTTAAAAGAAATATTTTCTTCCGACGAAGCTATTATAGAGACTATCTCTCTCGAGGAACCTCCTTGGCGCGATACCCACCATCGTTCCTCGTTGCTCTCTGTCCCTCAGGATGTTCCAACTCCTATTCAACGGTTTGCTCCTTGTTTCCGATTCCGATTCCTTCAGTCACCTGTTCACGTTTACCAAACCTCTTCTGAAGGTAATATGGCCAAAATTATGCAAACCTAGCCAATCGACATCTCTATCAAACCAGGGATCGTTGAACACATTCATATTGGAGTCACTTGTACTCCAGAGGAGATTCAACTTTATTCGAACCTTTTTCGCGAATTTCGTGATGTTTTTTCTTGGTCCTATGAAGAAATGCCCGGCATTGATCCTAGCATAGTGGTGCATGAAATCATCACGTAGCTAGGTGCTAAGCCTGTTCGTCAACGTTTACATCAAGTACACCCCCGAAAGGCTGCAGCGATCAAGGCCGAAGTAGAAAAGCTCCTTAAAGCCGGTTTTATTTATCCTATCCCACTCACAGATTGGGTTTCTAATATTGTACCTGTCACTAAAAAACAGGGAACTAACTGTGTTTGTGTTGATTATCGTGATATTAATCGGGCTTGTCCTAAAGATAATTTCCCCACACCATTCATTGAACAGATTGTTGACGAGTGTGCGGGAAGTGAGATATATTCTTTCATTGACGGTTTTTCTGGTTACAACCAGATCAATATTGCTCCCGCTGATCAACACAAGACCGCTTTCATCTATCCGTGGGGTACCTTCGCTTCTAAGAAACTCCCTTTCGGTCTCAAAAATGCTGGCGCTACCTTCCAACGTGCAATGTCCTATGCTTTTCATGACATACGACACATTGTACAACCATATCTGGATGATCTTCCAGCTCATTCAGCCAAGCGTCAGGACCACCCTACTCATCTTCGCGAGATATTTCTTTGCTGTCGACACTACCGAATCATGCTTAATCCTCTCAAGTGTGTCTTCTGCATAGAATCGGGTCGACTTCTAGGATTTGTCGTCTCCCACGAGGGTATCTGACTGGATCCCCTCAAAGTTGAAGCCATAGTGAATCTCCCTCCCGCTGCTACCTTACAACAATTGAAAAGCTTGCAAGGAAAAGCGATTTTTTACGTCATTTCGTTCCGAACTATGCCGAGGTGGCTAAAGGTTTTACACGATTAATTAAGAAGGATGTCCCTTTTCATTGGGATGCTGTGGCTCAAGAATCTTTTGAGCGACTCAAGCATCTCCTTTTTTCTGCTCCACTGCTCCACCCTCCAAACTATCATCGTGACTACACCCTGTATTTAGCTGCCGCCGACACCACTATCGGCATGGTTCTTGTTCAAACTGACGACGATGACACTGAGCATGTCATTTATTATCTCAGTAGAAACCTCTTAGATACGGAAACTCAATATGCACATGTCGAGAAGTTGGTGTTAACCGCCGTTTGCGCTGTCCAATGTTTCCATCATTATATTCTGCTGCGCACTACTACAGTGATTTCTTATTGCAACCGCATGACGTATATCTTGTCACGCCAGTTGCTGGGGGGTAGATACTCAAAGTGGATTGTCATCCTCCAAGAGTTTGACTTGGAGTTCGCTACCGCCAAGTCCAAGAAATCGCTCGCTTTTGCTGAGTTAATTTACTCTTTGCCATCTTCTTCTTCGCCCTCTCATACTGAAGATCACATTCCGGATGAGACCTTGTTTCTCATCAGCACCCTCGACCCATGGTACAGTGACATTCTTGTATATTTGCAAACATCCTCCTTCCGCCCAGGCACTTCCAAGGATGCTCGGCGAAGGATTCGTCATTTATCTCAACCATATCGTATCATTGGAGATACCTTATATCGCCTCGACGCCGACACTGTTCTCCGTCATTGTCTTACTCACGAGGAAGCTGAGAGGGTCTTAAATGACTACCACTCAGGTGCTTGTGGTGGTCACATGTCCGGTTACGCAATTGCCCAAAAGATCCTCCGTGCTGGCTACTTTTGGCCTTCTATCTTCAAGGATTGCATTCTTGCAGTCTCTTCCTGTCATGAGTGCCAAATATTCCAGCGGAAGATGTGAGCACCCCCCACTCCTTTGCACCCTGTTGTTACCGTCGACCCTTTTTTCAAATGGGGCATTGATTATGTCACCTGTAACCCTCGCTCGGCCGGGGGGCATGGGTTCATCATCGTTGCCATCGATTATTTTACTAAATGGGCCGAGGCGATGCCTACTCTAAATGAAGACGGTCACACAGTAGCGCATTTTTTGTTTAATCACGTTATTTCGCGATTCGGCGTCCCTCAAGCCATCGTCACTGATCACGGAAAGAATTTCTGGAATCATATGATGACAGAACTGACAACCCAGCTAGGCTTAAAGCACGAAAGTTCTACTCCGTACTACCCTCAGTCCAATGGCCAAGTCGAAGCGATCAATAAGGTTTTGGTTACAATGCTTTAGCGCACCGTTGGCATGCATAAGTCTAACTGGCATTTGATGTTGTTTCCTGCTTTGTGGGCTTACCGAACTTTCGTGAAGGATGCCACTAGTTTCACTCCATTTCAACTAGTCTATGGACTAGAGGCTACCCTTCCAATTGAGTGTGAAATCCCTTCATTAGAATTAGCCGTCGAGCTACTTCCCAATACTACCCCGTTAGAACAACACCTCCTTTATCTGGAATGTTTAGATGAGACTCGACACCTGGCTAGTTTGGCCATCGAAACGCAGAAGAAGTGAGTCAAATTTCGCTTTGACCAGACTGTGCATCCATGTTCTTTTAACGAGGGAGACTTAGTTCTGCTGTATGATCAGGAAAACGATAAGCTAGGACTGGGAAAGCTCGAATCCATGTGGCTAGGCCCTTATATTTTCAAGAAAGTTTTGGAAAAAGGGGCCTATGAGCTAATTGATTATGAAGGGAACCCTCTCGCGCAGCCCCGAAATGGGCTGTATTTGAAAAAGTACTATGCGTGATGCTAGTACGCTTCTTTTTGTATATACATGTACTCTAGCAAGTGTGTTGTGTATGTGTGTTAGAATTTTTATAGACTCAATTGTCGCTTGTCGCTTATTGTGTATTTCGCTTCTTGTGCAGATGTTTAGTACGCATTATATTGGTTTCGCTGATGGTGCCTGTCGCAGTACTCGTAACTTGTCCTCTGTGGCATGGGTGATCTATGATCCTCATGGTGAGCTGGTAGATATTCAAGGTGTCTGTTTGGGTCGTGCCACGAATAATGTCGCTGAATATTGTGTCGTAATCGAGCTCCTCACTGAAGCAATTAATCTTGGTATTTGGGCATTAGTGGTAAACCTGGATTCTCAGCTTGTCGTCCTCCAGCTCAATAGGCGTTATTCTGTCAGAGACCATCATATTCTAAGGTTTTATTTACGTGTAATATTGTTAGAGAGGAATTTTGAGTTTATTACATACCAACATATTCCACGACAATTGAACACATTATCTGATGCATTGGCTAATCATGTATTAGATAGACATTTGCGAAATTTGTAAATAAAACATCATACAAGTAAGCACATGAAAACACAATAAGAAACCATAATCATATGTATATATATATATATATATATGTGTGTGTGAGTCAAAATGTTCGCGCCCCGCGCATTACAAAAAATAATACATGTCCATACAGCTGCTGACAGCGTTCTCCTCAAAAAATATGCAAAAAGGAAACCTAGGCGTCTAATCACAGTGATGCTCGTGATAGCATGTCACCGCTCGCACCAAAGGTCTCAACAGACGATGGACACGAGTAGATACCCCCACCCTGTGCCTCTGATATGCTCTAGGCACGTCCGCCAATCTGCCGTAATCTGGAATGCCTCGAGTAAGTGCCTCGAGGTTCTGTACGAGATCATCCTCACCCTCTATCTGAGGGTCCACTGCAGGTTGTGCTCTTCGCACATTGTGAGGCAAGTCAGCTGGTCGCTCCGCACCAACATCTGTATACATATATAGACACTGTAAGAAATAGGCATGTATTAAAAAAAAAACTTAAATACATAAAAACATTAAAAAAAAAAGAGTTCTTACCTAGCTCCTCATCCCAGTCCTCTCCGTCAGGCAGAGGGAGATCAGGATCTCCAGTGAAATCCGTGCCCGCGTAGGGCCAGTCCTCAATGACGTTCATCTAGTGTCAGAGCCAGATAAAGAACTCGAGCTTCTAGGACATCTATTGGCCCCCTCCTCCTCTGGGCATAAGTTCTGCCCACCGATGCAACCTCGGTTCCCTCAACACTGGGTCTGCCACTATTCCCCTGGGTACCCGAAAGATCGGCAGTCGCTCTAGAAAGAAAGTCACCACGATCGAACCATATCCAAACTGTTTGTTTCCATCTCACTTACACTTGGTAAGCTGCCGTTTAATGTTGGTCGTCACCGCCGTGGCTCAATCAAACAATGTCGGATGGAGACACTCAGTGGCCAGCAGCAAATGATTTTTGCTGGCCTCATGGGGCACCTGTACCCCAGCAGTCTGGGTAATGGTGAATAAAATGACTCGTAATACTAGGTGAGGCACCGTGTTGATATCTACCTTCCTGCTGTTTGCTCCAAACCGTGCCCCAGGACACACTCTTTCCTTCACCTCCTCGATCTTCTCTCCAGAAGGTTAACTACCTGTTAGGATAGGCCTTGCACCTCGCCATGAAAATCTGGTGATAAAATAGACATCGGAAACATCCAACTCGAATGTCTGGTCCTTCAGGCAAAATACCTGATCCTCTACATCCCAAGCATCTACTATGAAGCGTAGTAGCTCAGGTTGTGCACGTAGGTATGAAGTGTGGAAGAATTTTTTCAATCCACAGTCTCTTAGAGCATTCATACAGTCATCATCCTCCAATGCCAAGGCATCAACTTCATTATGCTCTCGTTCCTTCCATTCTAGAACCATTTTTAGCAAAACCCTGCAACCAAAGGTAAAATTTCAATTGTTAGATCATTATTGAAACATAAATTGAAACAAATTTCCAAATTTAATGGTCCAATTTAGTGAAAAATGAGATCGCGCGGTTGGCGCGACCCCTTCAGGGAAAAATCGCCATTAGCGCGGTCCTGTGCAGGAAACCCGCGCCAATGGCGTAACCCTAAAAATTTGCAAATCCCTTTGCAAGGGGCTGAAATATGGACAAAAATCTTAAAAAATGGAATGAAAACAGAGCTAGGGATGAGGCCTCTTACCTATTGCAGATGGCGGCTCGAATGGTCTCCTGGATCAATCGCAATCAGCAGTCCAAATTTGCACCAAAAAACTCTCCAACAGTGAACTCACAAGGTAAAAAGTGAAAAGAAAATTTATTTTTTACTATTTTACTATTTATAGCATTATTTTGACCTAAAAATACATTAGAAATGATATTTTTTGAGTATTTTTAGGATATTTTTGTATCGAAGTGGGTTTTACGCTATTTCTTGAATGATGACAGGGCTTGGTGCAACTCAACGCAACCAAACGAGCTTCATTTTAACTTTTTCAAGCTCGGTAAAATATGAGAAAATGTTGCCTTACGGTCTGCTTTCAGCTCTTTTCCTAACCTTTTAAAGAGGAAAAGATTGCTGAGTTATCCCTCTTGGCTCGTTAAACGTCACTAAGGGGCGGTCGTTTTAAAGTTCTTTTGTCGACTGTTAAAATTAAAAATATTACTGGGTTTTGTTGTTTCAAACTCGTTAATGGTAACGAAACGACGTGCTTTTGATCGCTTTTCTACTTTTTCAGGTCGAAATCACTATTTATGAAAAGTACTCCTCGATCGTAATGGTCAGGCGGTTCTTTCGGGCATTATTTTATACTTTTTCGGGCCTGAGAGAGATAACTTTACGAAAAAGGACACCCCTGGAGTTTCCTTTTCTGTGTCTTTTTCAAACTCCCTAAACATGAAAAAGACTCCGAGTTTTACCTGTGTCGGACTCGTTAAACCCTGATGACATTGGACTCGTCACTATGACGAGACTCGAGTTTCTCCTCCCTAGGCCTCGTTAAACTATTACTAGGTTGGATTTGGCTGAAGGTCGAACTTATGCCACAAGCATATACTATCCCCATCAAGCTTGTTAAAAATAATTGGGGTACTCGCCAGAAATGGTGGGGAAAGAAAAAGAAAATTTTGGGAACCATAATTATTGTCGTGTCGACAGTATGTCGCTCTTGAGCATGGCACTTCTCTGCTTTCGTGTCGGGGTGGGGATATCTCATCTCATTTTTCACTTGCCTCTGTGGGTTTGGGTAATCCTATTTGGCCTCTCATCTGCTCATTGCCTCGTCATCATGACCTCTGATCCATTGATGTCAAATACTGCCAATTCCACTGTCGTGCCGCCAATGTGTTCAAGAGAAGTTGACCTCTGAAAGAAACAACCTATGTCTGATAGTTCATAAATCTTAATTCACAACATTGTCTCTTCCCGTCTCGTGTCGATGATGTGGGAAACATTATGGCCCACCTTCGATGAAGATCACTTCCTGTCGACTTCAGCTCATTATCCAGGAAAGTGATTTAGAGACTCCCTTCCAGTACCTTGGAGCCTGCATGCCTCAATGGCAGGTTCTTCGTGCTCGACGCGAGGTTTTCATCATTGGCCTCCAATCGGATGACTCTACGGGTGTTTGACATCGGATCATTTATTCACACACCGTAGATTGTACCTATAGTACCTTGAGGGCCATTGTCATTATTGGTGGTACCTCTCGCGTCTATTAACAACTTTCACCATTGGCTGGTAATCAGACGATGTTCATGCATGATCGACTTCAGCTCACATGTTCACATGCTTGAACTTGTACTTATGTTCAGGTCGAGGTGGAGTGCAAGACCCTGGATTGTGTCTGTTTTTATCCAGGCGTGATTTTTGGTACATGACTCATTCACTCAATGGCTGCGTCCATACCTGAGTCAATTCATTGATCCTAACCAGATGGCTGCGTCCATACTACGGATCTAAATATCATGTACTTTCTTATGGATGGTTGGGACCATGCCACATACATCATGTATTTGAACTATCAATTGTATCTCTCAATGCAGATTCTCGGCGGCAGCTATATATGTTCTTGTAAAGCATTTCACCCCTCTCTCTCTCTCGGGCCTCATGCT
>APFE030042122.1:0-28283 GCA_000404065.3 Pinus taeda
ATGTTACATGACTCAATCATTAATATACAGATAGTTGGGGTTTTTAGCGAGATGTTTTCCCCGGGATACATACTGTGTAATGTGTGAATGCTCTTGATGTTCTATTGTTATTGATGCTGCTATATTGATGATCAACGTAGAGGAGCTTATGTATTGTGTATGTTTTCCGCAATAGTACATGATCAGGATAATCTCTGTTGAATATGTGTTAAATTATTCAAAATTTCTACAATTTGGTTGTAGGACTATCATATGGCAATTTAAGTATTGTAAAATTTCCAAATATGGGTATGTGGGATCAATTGGAAGGCACTGTATATGAAAGTGTAAATGTTGATCCAGGCAGTCTTATTAAAATAGAGTTCGGTGATCTCAAGCATCTAACATGGTTAGACACTTATGTTATTCTTTGGGTAATGCCTTTTGATGGTGATCAGCCTTGTTTATATTCAAATTTCATTTCTAATAACTGAAGAAAGTGTCCTCTAATGGGTGAGAGAAATAATGAAGTGAGTATCCTTGTTGAAATGGAGCTTGTTTGTAACAATGTGGAAGAGGTGGAGCCAGGGTGTTTGTCATCTGGTGGTTGGGTTGTGAAGTCATCCATGGATATTGTTATAGAAAGCTCAGTGGTAGCCATTGCTGCAAATCCTATGACAAAATGTGAAGCTTTCTTTCAACTCAGGAATGGTGATATTGTTTCATACATGTCAAAAGAGGGAATAAATTTTGCACCTGCAGAGCTATATAAAAAGCAGCCAATTTGAAGGGGTTTTTGTCATATTGCCCGTGGATGCATGCTATTCTTATTTATGATTATGGAAAGTTGAAGGTCTTGATATTTGGACTTTATGAAGATGGCAGATTACAAGTGGATGGTCAAGTAATTTGTAGTATCTATACTAGTTTTTCATTTTATGCAAGTGTTGCAGGCAAGGTACAAGAGGTGGTAACCCATCTTATTGATACTACAAGGTAGGATCTGCTAATTGTGGCAAATATAGATGAAATATTCCATGGTGATGGACATTATGATTCGATGGGAAATGGACAATCACTTATAGGTTTTGGCAACAAGCGGCAAAGTGAGAATAAAATTATCAGGGAAGGAAATAATGACGGGCTTAAGGTATGGGAAAGGGGGGCAAAGTTGATTGGTATTATCAATGGGGATGAAGCTACAGTAATATTATAAACAGTTCGTGGGAACTTGGAAACAATATATCCACAAAAATTGGTTCTTCTATCCTTTGTTGGGGCTTTGGTAGACAAGCATTTCAAAGATGCAGTTTTGTTGGTCAGGAAACATAGGATAAATTACAATATAATAGTTGATTACTGTGGTTGGAAATCTTTTGTTGGAGTAGCAAGACATGTACCATTTGTTGATCAGGTTCCCTAAGCTCCATTTTATTGACCTGACACGGTATTGCCTCTGTGTGCGCCATTGCCTGATGCTTATGCTTTGCAAGCATCAGATTCATATGCTTCTGCATATCAGAGACAAGCTCTCCCTCCTGCTGATCCATTGCCTGTGAGGAATGGATTGTTATCTGATATTGATTATCATGTGGTAGATCCAGGGCTTAAATATTTACAGCGTAAAAGAGCAGGAGAACATGTTTTAGAGTAGATTTATCTCAATTATGTGCTAAGAGAAGTTGATCACGCTACGCTGCCTTTCGTAGAGCTGACTTCGTATCTCCTCCTAGACGTTCATATTTGCTAGGATCAATGACAAGTGTTCTAGCTATGAGATCAACAACATTGAGTTTTTGAGGGAGAGGTGGCAGTATTCAAATTATTCAACAAAAAAATGGCAGCTATTTTAGGAAACCAAGGCATCTACAGGGCCCAGCTAGAGGATGAGTTGATCAACACCCCAGATTATCCCTGATTTCCAGTGATGTTTCACAACAGACTTTGGAAATTCAACTTGTGGCGACAAATTAATTGTTTTGTTTTATTTTTGAGATTTAATTAGTTATTTTGTTATAATTTAATTTAGGTAATTTGACTGCATAAAAACATATTTAGTTTTTTGTTTGTTTTTTCTGTTTTAGTTATTTTGATTCCTACATTTAGGAATCAATAATTAATATATAATATTATATATAGGATTATTTTTAAAATATAGAGGTTTGATTTTTTGCAACAGGAAGAAGCATTTGGATTGTGTAAAGTTTTATTGAATATCATAATAAAGCAGTTTTTGCCCTTTAGGCCTGGAATTCATCACGATGCTTCAATGTTCAGTATGTTTTTTCTCTTGTAATTCATTTACACATTATGTTTTTCTCCTTTGTTTCAGCATTATCTAAGTGATATGTTAGGAATTCATCCATAATGATGCTCCTTTCATGATGATTTTGCTGTTAGTTGTAATGGTAGTCTTAGCAGAATTCATATGTTGCTAGATGCTCTGTTGAGAAACCTCATTATTCTCTTTCATCTAAAGTTGTTGCTGCAAATCCATCCTTTGTTTGATGCCTACAGGGCAGTGGGCTTTCTCCCTTATAATTCTCACATTTACAATCTTCACTTGGCTGAACATGGCACTTAATTTGCCCCATGTTTGCCGAAAGAAATTGACATCGATTCCATAATCCAAATCATCCTTTCTCTTGTTGTTTCGACACAACCAAATCCAAAAAACCCTATAGCTACTATACCTAGCCTAAAATCCATATTTGATTTAGTCATCTCAACTAAGATTAACAAGGAGAGAGCCCTCTCCCAACCCGGTAGGGCCAGCTACCAGGTTAAGCTTGGTTTGTGGTTATCCTAGGATTGCCTCCCTTCAACCTAATGTCAATCTAGGCTCTAACATAGTGGCGACCATACTAGGGAAGAGGTGACAGATCTTCTCCGGGAAAGATCATTGAAGTTGCAGATCTGATTGTTGATGGTGGACAGCAGTCAGACACATATGAAGGCTGAAATCATCTACCTGATGACTCCATTGTTTAAGATCCTGAGCTTTGACTTCACTGCCAAAGAATCCAGTTTTCAAAATGTTGATGATAATCACCGATGACAGGGTATGTGGAAAATCCGTTATCTAGTGAAATGTTATTGATTTAAAGGGATGAGATAGAAAAATTTTAGACTAATCAGAGTTTTTTAACATCATTGTTTCTTCGCTTGAAATCTAGTCGACTCACACCTGAGAATAAATATCGTTTTCTTGGCTTAGTGGTTGAAATATTGGAAAATGAAATTGAATTATTGGATGTTCAAATTAAATCACATGAATTCAAGGACCCTAAACAGTTCTTGGAAACTCTCCCTCCTCCCAAAGAAGAAAAGATAAGGCTGCCCTTAGATGGTTGGATTGAAGGATGTTATGATTTACAGCGAGGATGTGACAATCTCCAAACAAGAGCATATGTTAATGAGCTGGGGCAGCAGATAGAATCTAGTTTCTATGATCCCATAGCAACATATATGGAATATATGTTTAAGTTGAAATAAAAACCAAGTTTCCTTTTATGGAGCCAAAGGTACTATGGGTATATATTATTGGTAGGATTTCCAACTATGTTCTCGTTCAAACACTATCAAACAACAACATCATTGTCATAATTGCTTGAATGGTTGGTCTAGCATTATAGCATTACTTTATCTTTTGATTTTGCATCAGAGTAGGGTATATTTGTAAATAAATAAGCTGCCAAAGGCAGCATGTCAGATTCTGGTATTTGTTTATGTACAGGTTGCAGTACGTGTATGTTTGGATTGGTATGAGTTGTTTTGAGTTTGCATTTTTTTGACCTTATTGCCCAATGGATGCAGCACTTGGTCTACGGTGTTCTTGACACCTCCAAGGAGCTGCCATCCCCAATGGTGTCGATGTTAGTTTCAGTCTCCGCAGCCTGTCACAAGGGATCAACATGAGCTCTTACTATGTCTGGTTTTGTCAGATGTTTTGCACATAATATTAAGCACAACACATGTCATAAGTCTATTCATCAAGAGCATCTTGGAAAGAGCTTTCCAAAGGTATATCACACTCCAAAAACAGGCTCCCGGATCAGAATATATGACCGAATGAATGGTTGATTCAAAGATCTCCTGTGTCGCATTTCAGGTATTGAATGATCTAGAAGAAGCTATGAGATATCAGTGACTGGTCTTGTGGCTGGATTGTGATGGAGAAAGAGAGAACATAGTCGTTGAGGTCTATTGTCGTGTGGCTAATCCCGATCTCAACATATGGTGAACTCGTTCTACTTTGATTGAAAGAGATATCCATGAATCTATGTAGAGGGCACTGTACATTGTTGACAGGGATATTGCTGGTGACAAGTTTATAGCTGCTGGTCTCAAGGTCCCTAATGTACCAACAAGGGTGACAAAGATTGCTAATATGGAGATAATTTGTTTTTCAATAGTTATTTCTCTCTCATCATGTTCTCGTCAAAGGAATAACTTTACTCTGTCTCTGCATTCTAATTAAATAGGGGAACAAAGATGTTTCGACTAGAATGATCAATGATATATGCAACAAGTTGTTTTTACATCCAAAACATTGTCCATGACCAACAGGTTGTTCTTCAATGTTCAAGCAACGAAAAGAGCTTACTTCTGGTAGTATTGATATTATTTTGACAAAAGAATCAATCAGGGAAGCATTGATTACTCTAGTTGTGAATAAATTGTTCTCGGAGGGCCAAGCTTCTTATCATATTGAGCACTTTAAAAGCTTTCAGTTGGCATTTCATCTGGTGATCAATTATGGGTTGCGTACTACATTCTAAGAGAATTTCATAAATGGATGGTTTTGTCACCTCATTCAACTCCAAACCCATTGAGGGTAATTGTAATGGTGTTGGTGCTCACACTAACTACAATACTAAAATTAGTAAGGGAAGAAGGTGGAATTAAAGTGACAAAACTTGATTGTTACTGTAGATGCTGGAAGAGTTTAAGGTTTGGCTATTGGTGTTCACAAATTTTCAATTGTTATTCTTCAGATGGTTATTGCTCTTGTAGTTGGTCCATGGATATTTTATTTGGAGGGACTATAGCATATGGGATTTCTGGCTTATCGAGTCCATTTTATCAAGTGCGGGTTTCATGGCGAGGAGATGGAAAGTACTTTGTGACATTGGGTTGTTCAGGCAATTCTGAAGGCTTGCAGTGAGTCAAAATATGGGAAAGAGAGTCTAGGACATTGCATTCCTCTTATGTAACCTAACGCTTTTATGGAGGCATTTATGGATTGGATGCCCAATGGAGCCAAAGTGGCAGATGCTTGTATAAAAGCAAAACTAAAAATTGTGCTTTAGTTGCCTTCTTTGAGAAAAATGGCCTAGAGAGAGGTTCATTCAACATATATGGAACAACAGAAGCCAAAATTGACATGTTGAAGTGGAACTGTAACTCAAAGCCTACTTGTTGCATTGGTGATATATGATGAGTGGTCTAGCATCCAAATTTGGAGTTTTATTAATTATCACTAGTATCTGAAACAAGAACGGAGGTACTTGGGATATAACAAGTTAATGTTTGTCTGGGACCTAGAAAGATCAATGCGTGTTATTTGTTGGACTGCCTATGGATTAGTTCATTTGCTAAATCTCTGTTGGAGCAGTGTTGTTTATGATGAGTCTATAGCCATTATGATTGATGTTGTGAATGTGCTTGTCACACCACTATCTTTATCTCTTGTGCCGCCTCCCATGTCTCACTTCAATGTCATGTTTAAATCTATTGTTCAGAGTGTTGCTTTCACCTCTAGAGGTTTAGAGAGTTATTTGGTTGTAGGACTATCAGATGGAAATTTAAGTATTGTGAAATTTCCAAATATGGATATGTGGGATCGGTTGGAAGGCATTGTATATGAAAGTGTAAATATTGATCCAGGTAGTCTTATTAAAATAGAGTTCGGTGATCTCAGGCATATAACATGGTTAGACACTTAAGTTATTCTTGGGGTAATGCCTTGTGATGGTGATAAACCTTCTTTGTATTCAGATTTCATTTCTAATAACTAGAAAAAGTGTCCTCTAATGGGTGAGAGAAATAATGCAGTGAGTATCCTTGTTGAAACAGAGCTTGTTTGTAACAATGTGGAAGAGGTGGAGCCAGGGTGTTTGTCATCTGGTGGTTGGGTTGTGAAGTCATCCATGGATACTGTTATAGAAAGCTCAATGGTAGCCATTGTTGCAAATCCTATGACAAAATGTGAAGCTTTCATTCAACTCGGGAATGGTGATATTGTTTCATATATGTCAAAAGAGGGAATAAATTTTTCACATGCAGAGCTGTATAAAAAGTGGCCAATTTGAAGGGGTTTTTGTCATATAGCCCATGGATGCATGCTATTCCTATTTATGATTATGGAAAGTTGAAGGTCGTGATATTTG
The DNA here is from genome assembly GCA_000404065.3 of Pinus taeda. NCBI lineage: Eukaryota > Viridiplantae > Streptophyta > Pinopsida > Pinales > Pinaceae > Pinus > Pinus taeda. The sequence continues at coordinate 6,372 of APFE030042122.1, forward strand.
GACTTGATGAAGATGGCAGATTGCAGGAGAATGTTCATGTAATTTGTAGTATCTATACTATTTTTGCATTTTATGCAAGTGTTGCAGGCAAGGTACAAGAGGTGGTAACCCATCTTATTTATACTACAAGGCAGGATGTGCTCATTGTGGCAAAGATAGATGAAATATTCCATGGTGATGGACATTATGAGTCGATGGGAAATGGACAATCACCTGTGGGTTTTGGCAACAAGCTGCAAAGTGAGAATAAAATTATCAGGGAAGGAAATAATGATGGGCTCAAGGTATGGGAAAGGGGGGAAAAGTTGATTGGTATCGTCAATGGGGATGAAGCTGTAGTAATCTTACAAATAGTTTGTGGGAGCTTGGAAACAATATATCCACAAAAATTGGTTCTTCTAGCCTTTGTTGGGGCTTTGGTAGACAAGCTTTTCAAAGATGCAATTTCATTGGTCAAGCAACATAGGATAAGTTACAATATAATAGTTTATTACTGTGGTTGGCAATCTTTTGTTGGAGCAGCAAGACATGTACCATTTGTTGATCAAGTTCCCTAAGCTCCATTTTATTGACCTAATACAGTATTGCCTCTGCGTACGCCATTGCTTGATGCTTATGCTTTGCAAGCATTAGATTCACATGCTTCTGCATATCAGAGACGGGCTCTACCTCTTGCTGATCCATTGCCTGTGAGATATGGATTGTTATCTAATATTCATTATCATGTGGTAGATCCAGGGCTTGAATATTTACACCGTAAAATAGTAGGAGAATGTGTTTTAGAGCGAAATTATCTCGATTATGTGCTAAGAGAAGCTGATCATGCTAATGTTTCCTTTCGTAGAGATGACTTCGCATCTCCTCCTGGACGTTCATATTTGCTAGGAATCGATGACAAGTGTTCTAGCTATGAGATCAACATCATTGAGTTTTTGAAGGAGAGGTGGCAGTATTCAAATTATTCAACGAAAAAATGCCAACTATTTCAGCAAACCAAGGCATCTATAGGGTGCAGGTAGAGGATGAGTTGATCAACACCCCAGATTATCCTTGATTTCAAGCGATGTTTCACAACAGACTTTGGCAATTCAACTTGTGGCAGCAAATTAATTGTTCCTTTTTATTTTTGAGATTTAATTAGTTATTTTTTATAATTTAATTTAGGTAATTTGACCACATAAAAACATATTTAGGTTTTTGTTTTTTTTTCTATTTTAATTATTTTGATTCCTATGATTAGGAATCAATAATTAATATGTAATATTATATATAGGATTATTTTTAAAAGATAGAGGTTCGAATTTTGCAACAGGAAGAAGCATTTGGAATGTGTAAAGTTTTATTGAATATCATAATAAAGCAGTTTTTGCCCTTTAGGCCTGGGATTCATCACGGTGCTTAAATTTTCAGTATGTTTTTTCTCCTGTAATTCATATACACATTATGTTTTTCTCCTTTGTTTCAGCATTATCTGAGTGATATGTTAGGAGTTCATCCATAATGATGCTCCTTTCATGATGATTTCATTGTTAGTTGTAATGGTAGTCTTAGCAGAATTCATCCGTTGCTAGATGCTCTCTTGAGCAACCTCATTATTTTCTTTCATCTAAAGTTACTGCTGCAGATCCATCCTTTGTTTGATGCTCGCAGGGCAGCGGGCTTTCTCCCTTATACTTCTCACATTTACAATCTTCACTTGGCTGAACATGGCACTTAATTAGCCCCATGTTTGCCGACAGAAACTGACATCGATTCCATAATCCAAATCATCCTTTCTCTTGTTGTTTTGACCCAAACAAATCCAAAAAACCCTATAGCTACTATACCTAGCCTAAAATCCGTATTTGATTCAGCCATCTCTGCTGAGATTAACAAGGAGAGAGCCCTCTCCCGACCTGGTAGGCCTAGCTACCAGGTTAAGCTTGGTTTGTGGTTATCCTAGGATTTCCTCCCTTCAACCTGAGGTTAATCTAGGCTCTAACACCCTCTACCATGATTCCCACCATTACTGGACATGTTAGAGATTGCAGAACAGCTCACCAGGGACCAAGTTCAGCAGTTGGAAAAACTCAACGCAATGGGGACCATTGCGTCTTAAGGGGGAAGGAATTATCCAGGTGGATGTTGGTGGCCACCCACCTATCCCACTTGGATCCCCACAACTATCTCTTTCAATTTTTTAGTTTCCTTAATTGTAGCACAATTTACTATTTTTAACAGTGTTACACTAAAATTTGTCACCATGACTATCGCAGTTAATATGGCTCCATCAACAGTCATATTATCCTCCTTGTCAAGCCTGATACCTCTGCTCTCCATGTCAAACTTCAAGAAAGAGAGAAAGTCAATAAAAATCATGTTTATCTCTCGGTACGCAGGTTCTCTCTACCTTGCCTGCGTGTACGCATCCCAAGCTCATTGTACCCACGTACTTGTACGCTCTGTAAGTCAAGGGATGGGTGCGTACGCCTGTAAAGGTCAAAAGGCACGAGTTTCATCTTTAAAAAGTTACTTGTGGTCACTTCTAGAGCTTTCTAGAAGAGTGTTTGACGTGTATTGAGCGCCTCCAGATGGTTCATGCATCCCTATGATAGAGGAACTTATCCCATCAAGAGAAGAGCTACCCCATCCAAAAGAGGGAGTATCCCATTGATGTTGGACCTGAATAACTTCCTCTAGAACACTATAAATACAGGCATTGGGCCAAAGGAGGGGAGGTTGAAAGCTGAACATTCCAAAGGGTAGATGCTGCTGGAATTAGGACTTCCTTTAGAAGCTTGTGAGGAGAGATTACCATCCTTTCTTGTTTCATTTGGAAGTGGGTGAGCTTGTCAAAGTAGAGGAAAACTCTTGCTGGACCCTGGGAGGAACTTGCACAACACCAAGGCTCAGGTTGTAATGGTTTTCTTTTTTGTTTCCTTAATACAAATAAGTCCATTCTTCTCAATGATTTGTTGTTAATGAATTGTTTCATATACTCCTTGGTATATATGTTGAATATGTTTTGTTTTATGGAATATTCAGGTGTTATGTAATCGTTTGAATGTTAGTGTATGCAGGTTTCAAAGTGAAGGAGGAGCTCATCTGGATCGACGAGGCTAGACTACTACAACAGCGTTGGACTACAGGTAGGATCTAAAACACTTAGTTTCTCGTGTGATAAATGCATGTTTAGAGAAGGATTGCTCTTAATTGTCTTGTTTGTCACTAGAAAGTCTTAGGCTTCTAGGGAGGTTGGTTTTGTCCGCAAGATTAACTCTTTCCGCATGACACAACGGAGGATGGGTTTCTAGGCATTGTGTAGGCCCAACAAGCAAGGAAAAATCTTCAGGGTTGCAAATGCGATGTGCATAGTTTAGGAAGGTTGGATGAGGCTAAGTCAATGCCAGGAATCCTTCAAAATTTGGCTAAGTGTGGGATCAATGGAACTGATGTGAACAATGATATAACTTGACTGTGACCACATAATTGGATACTTGGCAATACAACGTAGATCATCTTGAACATATGAAAGCGTACTTCACTTAATGCAAGAACCTTTGTGGTAATTGTTATATGGAATTTGCATCTACTAATAAACACATTTTACCTAGGTGGGTGACTACACCTAGAACAACAAAAAAAACAGTTTAACCTTTTCTTATAGAAGATAGATAAGATAGAGGAACTTACTTGTAGTCTTTCGCTTCCTAGATCTCTTTTGAATCGCTCCGGTTGCTCCCACTTGAACTTAATCTACTCAAAAGGTACATGTATCAAGAGAAACAAAAACAAGCAATGATCAATGCATACATGATCTATCTGCTATAAAACAATGGAATTGAAGGGAACACATAATCAGCACATATATGAACAATCATATGAGAAAAGGAATAAGCTCTTTATTAATGTAGAAGGAAGAGTATCACCCAATATAATTTGATCCTGTGCCACTCCTCCAGCTTAAGTCCAACCCTCAGCACATCAAAAGCACACTACTCCAGCAACATAAAATTTCTTAACATAAACTGAATTGTCAAACGAACATAATTTCCTTGCAAACTTCAGATTCTAGCCCCTCGATCACTATGATGAGTGCTCAATTTATAGGAAATGGAGGTGGTTTTATCATAAATGAGGGTATTGAATGGCCTTCCACACTTGGATTTAGTTTCCATGGAGCAAGGGATGAGAGGATAGGAGGTTACTAGATCCTTAGTCTATCCAATTTTGAGCTCATAGGAGGAGATAAGAGATGGGAACCTTCTAGAATAATCTAGAATGAAGGAATATTCCTAGAACCCTATGAAAATTTCGCACAATCTCACCCAGCACAGGCAAAAGAGGGCCTAAGTGCACTGTAGTTGTCGCCACAATGGGTCTGCCTACTCTACAACACATTATCTCAAGGCTTGGGCTGTGCTGGTGTACAAAGGAGGCATTTCAGGAAGGCTTTAGGATAGGAAAATTTCATAGAAGGAAGCATTCAATGAGTTGACTTGTCTAGGCCATTTAATAAATGAATTAGGGTTTGATGAGCCCTAATAGTACTGATTTGAATTTTGGGAGTGATGTGCCCAAATAGAGTTGTAACAGCTTCTCCCTAAAGCATGAAGTCGAAAATAATAATGTCAAGTGATATGCTTTATGATGTGATGGAGAGGAATTGAAGCGGACGAAGACCTGCATCAATTACAATACTTAAGATCATGATATTTTGGATTTTTTCATGAATTGCTGAGGGAAGGCATACACATACTCAGGATATAAAATTTTCATTACATGTACATAGATATTTGTCTATAGATATAGACCCATGATGGGATGACCATCAGTGTAAAGCCATCATACAGATGATTTAGTACTTTCTTGAAATTGCAGCCCGAATGGATGAAACTAGATCTTGGGTCTTCTATCTCGTCCAATCATTCATTCAAGTATGATTCTAACCATGTGAATATGTGATCTGAAGTTGAACATGGGAAGACACTATCTGATTACCAACCAATGATGTAAGCCATTAATAGACGCGAGAGAGATCATCGATAATAATAATGATTCCCAAGGTACTGCAGTACATTCTGCATGCTGTGAATAGATGTTTTGATGTCGAACACCATACAAAGTATTTCAGACGAAGGCCAGTGACATCAACCTGTTGCTGGAAGTGAGAAACTTGCCGCTGATGTATGCAAGCCTCAAGGTACTAGAAGGGTGTTTCTATGTCAACTTCTTGGATAATGTGCTGATATCGACAAGAAGCGACTTGTCGTGGGAGGGCCTTGATGTATCCCACATCAATGAAAAAAAATGAGTGTAATTAATTTGGAGACGGAATATGACTGGTGACATAAGGTTTAGGAATGGAATTCATGAAAATGAAGGTTTATGAGTATTACAAAGGATGAAGTTTGACTAAGTGACTTCTCTTGAACATGTCGGCCACACTAAATGAATTGGAAGCATTGACCCAAAACTAAAGTGATGGATGGTGTGATAGACCATAGTTATGATAACTATCAAGTAGATAACCAAACCCAAATAGTCACGAAGATGAAGTGAAAGTGTCATGTTCAAGAGAGTCTTGCTACCATAAAGTGATTTATCCCTTTTCCCATTTTCCCTAGTCATTGCTGACCAATACCTATTTATTTTTTAATAAGATTGAGGAGGATAACATATGCTTATAGTATAATTCCACCCTGCAGGTGAATCCATCACTATGTGATGTTTTAACGAGCCTAGCAAATGTGAAACTTGGTCTTGTCATGATGGACAAGTTTGTCACCATTTGATGTTTTAACAAGTTTAGCAACAATGAGAACTTGATCCTTTTCATGTTTAGAGAGTTTGAAAAGGGACAAAAAGAAAACTCCACACGTGATTTTTCGTAATTTTGTCTCTCAAGCCTGAAAATGCATAAAATAATACAAGACAGAACCTATTGACCATGTTCGCTTAACGTATTCCTTTTTTGTAAATAATCTAACTCGGTCTGGAAAGGGTTAAACTTATACTAAGTAGATGTCATTTCCAATCCATTAACAAGCTATAAAGGACAGGCACTCGACAATATTTTCATATTTCGAGAGTCTGAAAAGAGCTTAAAGAGGAATCTAGGGGGGTTCCTTTTTCAATGTTTAACAAAGCTCAAAAAAGACATAAAAGTATGCTATGTGGTCAAAAGTACAATTCATGATCATGCACATCAAATTCAATGTATTAGCTATAAATCTATTCAAAGAAACACTAAACAGATTAAACATACATGTTTCATTGGTAAAAATGGGTAAAAAAACTATAGTTTATTCATTAAATGACATGAAATAACCGTAAAACAAGAATTTACCAAGTCATTTTCACCATTTGATATTTACCATTTAGTTTTGTGTTATGAACTAGTTTTTTACCTCGAACTTCATCAGCTGATTGTGGGAGATTCTGTGGATGATTTGTCACACCGTCAGGACCAGGTAGATCTACCTTTCTCTTCCCTTTAATTTCATTCTTTTGTAGTTTCAGGTAAGTTTTTTAGGTTTTTGGGGTCTCTAGGGTAAATATACTTTGCCCTGGGATCAGTGCAGCCTATCACATCGAAAACTACACTACAGTGCACCCAAATAGAAGGGTACCTGCTCTGCAGTGCACCATCTCAAGGCCGGGGTAGTGCTGGGCACAGTTGATAATTTCGTTTCTCTTGTTTTACCCAAAAATCCTTCAATTTTTTTCATGAAATGGATCCTAACTAAGCTTATGGATTGATTTCTGGCTTTGATCGAATCAGAATGACTATTACTTGGCGAAAAAGAGAGCATGAAGAACATGATATGGTTTCCCTTAATGATCCTGGTACAGTTGAGGCCCTTAGAGACTGTGGGTTACTCAAATACTTCAGGTTATCTGAGATGAGGCAACAAATAGAACTATTGCAGTTCCCAGTTCATTCATGGGATCCAGCAGATCAGACTTTTCACATAAGGGGCAAGGTGCTCCCAATATTGATCGATGATGTTTACTTCCTTACAAGGTTGTCAAGACATGGTGCCCCCATATCTCTTTCAGGTTCTGTCGATGGGGATGAATCAGTGAGGGACTTCATTTGACAATTCTATTGGCTAGGTAAACAACCTAGCAAAGATGGGAAGATCAACATTAGGGATGTTCATGATTTTCCTTTGCGAACAATCATTTTCACTATCGTAAAGTTGGCAGGTAGTGTGACACTTCATTTTGTGAACAAATCATATATGTATTTTTCACTTGAGTGCCTTGAGCCAACTACATTCAACTGGTGTGAGGTAGTTTTCTCTTCGATGAAAGAGTAGCTGACCAAGGTAAAGAGCAATAAGACGAATAATTTTAGCTATGGTTTGATCTTTATTACCTTTACCTTGGAGAGAATTCCATCGATGCAACCTCAGTATGTATCACTGAGTTTGACTGGTCCTAGAGATCCACGGATGCAAAGATGGGTTGAGTTGATGGCTTGACATGTTGGTCAATCATCAATCTCATTTCCTCCTACATTCTTCAGTTGGCTCAGTTGACAACACCTTGTCATTAAGGAGCATCCATATGCAAAGATGGACTTTCGTGGAGATCCGTATTTTGTTTCATGTGGATCTTGATTATCTTCTATATTCAAAGGTATTGTCGCATTGGACCCCAGTTCGTAATGGGGTGGAAATTCCACCCGTAAAATATACATTGCAGGGGTGGATTGGGGGGGTGGCTGTGACCTTTGGGAGCCCTCAGTTGGCGGGGGGATTGGGGGCAGCACCCCTGAAGCTAAAAATAGATATAAAATTTCCTTGTAAAATGTTGTAATTTTCTAGTCAATCTGGGCCATTCATTATGTGGAGATATGATGGTAGATGTTATCTTTAATTTAGGTTTCTTTGTGCTATAAGGCTCCCCTTCGCTATATATGAGGGAATTGTAATGTCTATGTAGATATGTATTTTGAGTGCAGAAGAGAGAGGATATTGAGAGCGAAAAGGGAATTAAAGTGGATCTACTATAGGTTGTATCTCTTCAGTTTGTTGGATAATATAAAAGGAAGGACTGGTTGTTTCTCAGTGGATGTATCCCAAACTGGGTGAACCATGTATATCTGTGTCTCTCTTGCTTTATACATTTTCTATGTTTATATTTCTGCAATATTTGATGTGTTCCATTTCTCTGTAATATATAATTCACTAACAACTAGTATCAGAGCCAAAAGTCTATTTGGATGATAAACTCACAGGAGAAAAGGGTTCCCTGTTCGAGTGGGAGCAATGACGGAAGATGGTAGGTTTAGGGTCGAAAAATTTAACAGCCAAAACTACATGTAGATGGAAGATTATTTGTACCAGAGAGATTTGTACCAACCATTGAGTGGAAAGGCAAAGAAGCCAACGAGCATGATAGACATAGAATGGGATATTCTCGATAGAAAAGCACTTGGAACAATATGGTTGTGCCTAGCAGCATCGATAGCATTTAATATTTCAAAGGAATCGACAACAGAGGGTTTAATGTTGACATTGGCCAAAATATATGAAAAGCCCTCCCCTTGAATAAGGTATTTCTTATGAAGCATTTATTTAATATGAAGATGTAAGAAGGTGGATCTGTTATTGATCATTTAAATGAATTTAATACATTTACCAGTCAGTTAAGTTCTGTAGGGGTAACTTGTGATGATGAAGTTAGGGTTCTATTATTTTTGTGCTCATTGCCAGAAAGTTGGAGACGGTTTAGTTATGGCCATTAGTAACTCTATCTCTGGATCTAGTACTTTAATGTTTGATGATACTGTCAATGCAATCTTTAGCGAGGAAATGCAATGGAAAAGCTCTGGTGAGACATTAGGTAATGCTTTGACTGCAGAGACTAGGGGAAGAAAAAATGGAAAGAGGAAAGAGCCCTGGATATTGCAGTAAGTCAAGAAAAGGCAGAGCCAAGTCCAGATCGAGGATAGTGTGCTGAAAATGTGGGAAGAAAGGACACCTGAAGAAATATTGTAAGTCTTGAAAGGGAAAAGAAGGAGACGTGCAACAAGAAATTAATCATGAAGCAAATGTAACATTTGATGTGTTGCAAGATGCTTTGATTCTTTCATTAGAAAATATCATTGATGCTTGGGTTGTAGATTCAGGGGCCTCATTCCATGCCACACCTGATAGGAAACATTTCATGATTATGTTCAAGGAGATTTTGGACAGGTTCTATTGGGTGATGATAAAACCTGTAAAATCATTGGAATGGGTATAGTTTTCATAAAACATCAGAATGTAAATCAATGGATATTGAAGGACATGAGGCATGTTTTAGATATGAAGAAAAATCTTATTTCAATAGAGAAGTTGGGAGGTGAAGGTTGCTTAACCACTTTCACAGATAAAACCTGGAAGGTCACTAAAGGAGCTTTGGTAATAGAAAAAGGAGAAAAGGTTGGTAAATTCTACTTATGCAATAGTATTTCTAATTTTGTTAATGTTTTAACCTCTATAGGAGCAGATACGACATTGTGGCATCATAGGTTGTGGCACATCAGTGAGAAGGGGATGCAGATCCTTCACTCAAGATTTTTTTTTCTAGGTTTGAAGAATATTGATTTGGAATTCTGTGAAAATTGTGTTTATGGAAAACAGAAGAGAGTCAGAGTTCTCAAAGTTTGGAAAGAAAATAAGAGCAAAAAATTAGAGCTTGTGCATATAGATGTATGGGGACCTGCTCAGGTATCATCTCTTGGTGGCTCTCATTATTATGTTACTTTTATTAATGATTCAACCAGAAAACCCTGGATTTAATGTATTCAAAATAAATCTGATGTATTTGATACTTCCAAGAAATGGAAAGCTTTGGTTGGAAATGAGACGGGAAAAAGGTTGAAGTGTCTCATATCAGATAATGGAGGTGAATATTGTAGCAAATATTTTGATAGGTATTGTTCAGAAAATGGAATTCGTAGAGAGCAGACAGTGCCAGGAACACCACAACAAAATGGTGTGTCAGAAAGGATGAATGGGACAATCATGGAGCATGCAAGGTGCATGAGATTGCATGTAGGATTACCTTTACAATTTTGGGAAAATGTTGTAGATACTACTGTTTATCTAATAAACAGAGGGCCTTCAAGTTCCTTTGATGGTGGTATTCCAGATGAGGCATGGATAGGTAAAAAGATAAACTGCTCTTTTTTAAAGACTTTTGGTTGTGAAGCCTTTGTCCATATTAATAAAGAAAATAGAACAAAGCTTGAGGAAAAATCAAAGAAATGTACCTTTATTGGATATGGTGTTAATGATTTTGGTTATCACTTTTATGATTATGAAAAACACAAAATCTGTAGGAGCATAGATTTCATATTCAATGAAAAGGTTTCGTATAAGGATTAACTGTAGGAAAAGAAATAGGAAAAATAAAATAGAGAATACACAGTGCTTGAAGAGATCATAGAAAAAGTGATGGTGCCTAAAAATCATAATAATCAATAGCTAGAACAACAACCACAACAACAAGAAGCACCTCAAACACCTGAAAGTGGTGTTAGAAGATCTACCAGGATAAGTAGACCCCATGAACGATACTCTCCTTCATTATATTATGTATTGTTGACTGATTCTGGTGAACCAGAATGTTATGAAGAGGTAGTACAGGTAGAAACTTGGAAGAAGTGGGAGCAAGCCATGAAAGAAGAGATGGACTCCTTAGCACATAACCAGACTTGGGACTTAGTTAGGTTGCGTGCAGGTAAAACAAAATTGCAGAATAAATGGGTTTATAGGTTGAAGGAAGAAGATGGAGGTAGACAAAGCTATAAAGATAGACTTATAGTGAAGGGGTTTGCATAGAAAAAGGGTATAGACTTTGATGAGATATTTTCTCCTATTGTTAAAATTACTTCAATAAAAACTATTTTAAGTCTAGTAGTAGCGAAAGATTTGCAGCTTGAGCAGTTAGAAGTAAAGACAACTTTTCTCCATGGGGATTTGGAGGAAGAGATATATATGCAACAACCACAAGGATATGAGGTAAAAGGGAAGGAGATACTAGTGTATAGGTTGAAGAAGAGCTTGTATGGCTTAAAATGGGCTCCATGGCAGTGGTATCTAAAATTTGACAGGTTTATGTCTGAACAAGGTTATACTAGATGTCACTCTGATCATTGTGTTTATCTCAAAAGACAAAATGATGGAAGCTATATTATATTGTTATTCTATGTAGATGACGTGCTTGTTGCAGGTTCTAACATGCAAGAAATAAATGTGCTCAAAAGAAAATTGGCAAACTCATTTGCAATGAAGGATTTTGGTGTTGCAATAAAATCCTTGGTATGAGAATAACTAGAGACAGGAAGAATCACAAATTAACATTGTCTCAGAGTGAGTACATACAAAAGGTGTTGAAAAGGTTTAATATGCAGAATGCAAAACTAGTTAGTATACCTTTGGCTAGCCATTTCAAACTGAGTAAGGAAATGTGTCCCAAGACTCAGGAAGAAATGACGGATATGTCTAAAGTTCCATATGCATCAGTAGTTGGAAGCTTAATGTATGCAATGGTCTGCACAAGGCCTGACATTGCACATGCAGTGGGAGTTGTAAGCAGGTACATGAACAATCTAGGAAAATAACATTGGGTGGAAATAAAGTGGATTCTCAAGTATTTGAGAGGTACCACAAATCAAGCATTATGATTTGGTGGTTCAAACATTGCTCTACAGGGATATGTTGATTCAGATATGATGGGTGATAGAGATAACATGAGGAGCACCACAGGGTATGTGTTTACTGTAGGTGGAACAACTGTTAGTTGGGTCTCAAAACTGCAAAGTGTTGTTGCACTCTCAACAACAGAAGCAGAGTATGTTTCTACTACAGAGGCTAGTAAAGAAATGATTTGGTTACAAAGGTTTCTAGATGAATTGGGTAAGAAGAAGGAGTTTGGCAGGTTATACAGTGACAACCAGAGTGCCATACATCTTGCAAAGAACTCTACATTTTATTCCAAAACTAAAAATATACAACTCAAGTACCATTTCATACAGTCAGCATTGGAAGATGGACAGTTGAAGATGGAAAAGATACACACTAGCTAGAATCCTAGAGATATGTTAACAAAATTTGTAACTAGGGAGAAACTGAGAGTCTGCTCAGTTTCAATTAGTCTTCAAGTATGATGAAGAAGATGAGAAACATCCAGGTCCAAAGTAGAGTCATTGTCCAGTAAATGAACCAGTGGTGGAGTTGTTATAATCAGTCTCCAAGTGGGAGATTGTTGGGTGTGGAGCTTGAATATCTTTTGTATTGAAAGGTATCGTCGCATTGGACCCCAGTTCGTGTTGCCTGTAAAATATACGCTGCAGGGGGGTCTAGTGGGGGTGGCTGTGACCTTTGGGAGCCCTCTGTTGGCAGGGGGAACGGGGGCAGCAGGCCCCGAAGATAAAAATAGATGTAAAATTTCTTTGTAAAATGTTGTCATTTCGTAGTCAATCTGGGCCATTCATTAGTTGAAGATCTGACAATAAATGTTATGTTTAATTTATGGTTTTTTGCCTTAGAAGGCACCCCCTCACTATATATGAGGGAATTGTATTGCATCTATGTAGATCTATATTTTGAATGAGGAAGAGAGAGGAGATTGAGAGGGAAGAGGGAATTACAGTAGATCTGCTGCAGGTTGTATCTCTTCAGTTTGCCAAATTATATAAAAGGAAGGACTGGTTGTTTCTCCGTGGATGTAGCCCAAACGTGGTGAACCATGTATATCTTTGTCTCTTTTTCTTTATGTTTTTTCTGTGTCTATATTTCTGCAATATTTGATGTCTTCCATTGCTCTGTAATATATAATTCACTAACAGATTTGAGGTTACTAGTGGATGCCCAATGGGGTGCTATAGGTAAATTATTTTGACCAAGTGTTTTTAATTTTTTAAGTTTCTACATGTTTTTGTGTTTTTGATGTTTCCAAGACTAAACTAAAAATGTACTCATGCACACAGATGTTGGTACTGTTCGACCTATGGGACATCAACAGAAGGCAGGTGAACCAACGCGGAGAAATGTCAGAAGAGCAGTTCTCCAGGATTTGATTTGACTGAGACACTAGCAGAGTTACAGGATCATGTAGAGGGGTTAACCCTTAGTATTCCTAATGTCTGGATCGAGGAGTTATCGATGAGCCTTCAAGACCATACTATTGGTGTACCTAGCCATTGGATGAGGCTATTGTGCATGATACCTTAGGCGGTGACCTGTTATCATGAGCATCATTAGGTCTACTTAGGATGTTTTCTATATGCATTTTGAGTTTCGAGGTCAGATGACCAACAAGTCTTGGACAGAAATTTTGTAAAAAATTTTAAAGCATCTATCTATATTTTACTTTTAATGCTTTTATGTATGGTTATGTGCAATCCTATTCAACTATTGATGTGAATTGAAAAATTTACTTTTACATGTGTCACAAATGTCTATTTAACAGATAGTTCACTAAGGAATCATTTAATGTGTTAAAGTTCCTATAAATGTGTTGATATTGCATGTAATCAAAATGTCTTTCCAAGAGACGAACTCTAATGAACATAAGATAAATTTTTGGATTTCAAATGGTATAAATATTTGTTAGTTGCAGTACGACAAGTTGTGAGTCCAGCCTAATGATGATTCGGCGAATGCCAAGTGAAATGGCATCAGAGAGGAGTTCGATCAACACAATATACTTAGCGATATTGTTTGTAGAACGACCAATAAAAATCCCTTGAAAACTCACTAACTCACCACTTGGAGCAAATATGGCCCATGCTACAGAAGATAAGTTTTGTGTACTATGACTAGCATGAACATAACCAACAAATTGTTCCAAAGATTCTGACATTTGCAACAAATGCAAAGAAAATTACTTAACCACATAAAAAGACTCTAAAAGTCACACTGTAACATACACACATGTAATCAAAGTATATATACAGTGCTTATTACTCCGTAAAATCAAGCATAGTAACGTTTCAAATAAACCCTGCTATGAGGCTACGACAATGGAATCCCATCATAATCAACTAACTCATAAGAACCTTTTGCCTAAACACGCTTGAAAATATTGGGGCCCATCCATAAAGGTTCAAATTTCCCCACTCCTAGTTTATCAGCTTCCTGATCATAAGGAAGACCAAGTCTCCTTCTGAGAAAATGCGAGGCTTCACATTTCGGTCATATTGTGCCTTTATTCATTTCTTATCTGCTTTGTTAGCCAAAGCAGCTTCATGATGAGTTTCATATAGATGGATGAGCTCTAAGAAACATGATTTTTCTTCAAAAGTGTCATGTAATAGGTCAATCACGAGTTTTAATGACGAAATTTCACATTGTACAGGCAAGATTTCCTCTAGACCATACACCAATTGAAAATGTGTGAATCCAATTTCATTTCTTACCAAGCTTCAATAAGCCCACAAAGCCGTGTACATGATTAAATGTTAGTTCCATTTATGAACTCCTATCATTCGTTGGAGCATTCTCTTAAGGATTTTTTTATGGTCTCAACTTGTCCATTATCTTGCAGGTAATAAGGAGTAGAACTATCATGTGAAAGTCCTAACTTGGCAGTCAATTCGATCATCATATGGTTGTGAAAATGCGACCCATGATCTGTAACTATAGCTTGTGGTACACCAAACTGTGCAACCACATGGTTGAAGAAAAAAAGAGAAGTCATCTCATCACTGTTGTTTAATGTAGGCATGGCCTCAGCCCATTTCATAAAATAGTCCACGTTGACAATTATATACCCAGTCCCCGTGGTCGAGGTAGGGTTACATGTTATAAAATTGATGCCCCATTTTGCAAATGGTCCAACAGTGATGATAGGATCCAATGGTGCAGGTGGTAATCATGTTTTGCGGTCAAAAATATGGCATGCATGACAACTTCTGAAAACAATAATGCAATCATTGAATATAGTTGGCTAGAATTAACCAACATGGAGAATCTTCTGTGTGGTAGCATAACCAGATAAATGTCCACCACAAGCACCAGAATGGCAATCATTCAAAACTTTCTCATCTTCCTCATGAGTGAGGCACCTCCATAAAATCGTATCGATACCACAACGATAAAGGGTGTCGCCAATGATCAGATAATCTTTGGCTTGGTAATGAATACATCATTGTTGAGAGCGAGAGGTATTGGGCCGGAAAGTTTGGGTCTGGAGATATATCAGTATATCTCCATACCATGGGTCAGATGACAGAATCAAAAACATAGACTCATCCAAAACTTACGGTTTCGTTGTTGAATCGATATCAGTTGAGGGAAGGCGCAAACAAGCTTGGCAAAGACTAGAGATTTCTTTGATTTGGATTTGATGAATTCCAAATCAAATTCCTGCAAAATGATGATCCATTTTGATTATTCCCCCCCCCCGGCAATTGATGTGACAAAATTTATGTCATAGGTTTGCAATCCAAAATGACAATGGTCTTTTGAAGTAGGATATAGTGGCAAAATATCTATATAGCTTGAATAGTAGCCAAAGCCAACTTTTCAACATAAGGGTACTTAACTTCTGTATCAATGAGATTGTGACTCAAATAATAGATTGGATGTTCAATCCCATCTTCTTCTTGGACTAAAACCATAGCAATGGTTGTATCTGCAGCAACGAGATACAAGAAGTAGTCATTTTGATAATTAGGGGCATACATTAATGATGCTTGAATCAGGGTATCTTTAAGTGCATCAAAGGAAGCTTACAAAACCTGGTCCCAATGGAAGGGTATCCCCTTTTTCAAAAGATGATTAAATCCTTTAGCCATTTCCGCGTAGTTGGGAATGAACCTCCTTAGAAAGTTAGCCTTCCCTTGGAGTCTATGTAACTGCAGTAAATTGGAAGGTGGAGGAAAATCAAGAATTTCCTTAACCTTTAAAGGGTCAAGTTGAATTCCTTCTTTAGACACTAGGAAACCAAGAAAATGACCAAAACCAACACAAAACACACATCTATGTGGATTGAGTCAAATTTTGTAGTGTCGACACCGTAAAAAGATAGCTCTCAGATGTTGCAGGTGATCAACCCGTTTCCATGAATGAGATGGTAAATCATCTAGATAGGGTTGAACAATGCATTTGATGTCATGGAAGGCATAATTAATTGCCCTCTGAAAAGTTTCCCCAGTGTTCTTCAAACCAAAAGGGAGTTTCCTATATGTGAATGTGCCCTAGGGACAAATAAAAACAATTTTATATTGGTCTTCTAGGTGGATGTTGATATGATTATAGCCGGAAAAGCCATCCATCAATGAGAATATTTCACATCCAGCACGATCATAAATTATCTAGTTGATAAATAGGTGGGATAATTGTCTTTTGGACAAGTGTTATTAACATCCCTATAATTAGCACACACTTGTATTGTTCCTTGTTTCTTCATGACAGGAACAAGATTAGAAACCCAATCGGTAAGAGGAACAAGGTAAATGAAACCAGAATGAAAAAGTTTTTCAATTTCTTCTTTTATGGTAGTAGCCTTGTTTGGATGAATAGGATGGAGGCACTGTCATACGGGTTGGACATCAGGATACATTTTAATTTCATGTTCAACAATACTAGAATCAATTCCTAGCATTTCCTCATATGACTAGGAAAATATATAGTAGAATTCATGGAAAAGAGCACAATAAGTTTCAAGTTTGGATGAAGAAAAATATTTGCCAACATGAATGTTCTCTACAATTCCAGTTTTGGTCACAATGTCGATAGAAATGGTCTCTTCGATATTTGACAAGTTTCGTTCATAATTGACTGTGTCTATAAATACAAAATTTGAAAGGAAATCAACAATTGAAAGGTGATTTGGTTCATTTGGAACATCTTCTATGTGATTTGGAAGATGGTATCGATCATGATAATCTTCCCATGGTTCTTCTTATGTCATCATTGATTGGTTGATTCCTTCATCAGTAGAAAATGCACATGAAAAGGGATCAGAGGAAGTACCATATTCTAATGAACGATCAACCCATACAATTGGTGATAATGGATTTGGGTTTGCCACAAAACCAAAAATATTGATTACTATGCAAGCTTAGTGGGGCTTAGTGGCATGATTTCATTATGCATATCATCTTAAGAATTATTGGGAATCTTCCATGAATTAGATGAAGTGGAAGATATCATGTTGCAAGTCTCAACTTTTGCAACTTCTGACATTTGTGATGGTGATGGTAGAGAAAAGGTACCCATTAGGGAAGGATCTTTGAAGAGACCTACTCCAATGTTTTGAAGAGATATCAGTGGTCTGTGAACTAACATAATGTTTCCAATAGTCTGTGAACTAGAGGCAAAGAAGTTGAGTTGATCAATTACTGTTATTCTGCCTTTATGAGGGAAAGAAATCATACGAAATTATGTCAAAACCACAACAACCATAGCATAAACCCAAGGTCTTCCTAGAAAAATGTTGTAATCAAGGGGTCTGTCAACAACCTCAACTTGAACAGTTACAAATTCTCGCCCTAGTTCTGTTTGCAGGTTAATTAAAATTCTACAAGCCATATATGTGTGACCGTCAAAAGATTTTAAAGTTGTAGGTGACCATGAAAAAGGCAGGGAGCCAAGTGTTTTCTAGCAACTCATTGACATGATACAAGTAGATGCACCCTCGTCAATGATGGTTTGGTGAATGAGTTTATTCAAAGCCTTTACTTGGATCAAGAAATATAATTGAGCTGGTAATTGTGGCATATATCCCGCATGGTTGAAAACCACAAGATTGGAATCCGTTGGATCAATTCTAGAAATTTCTAACAACAAGCCTACTTTTGGGAGGGACAGTTTTGAAGCACCTCAAGCGTTGACATAGAAGAAGGTGACTGAGCCAGATCTTCTACCATATTATAGTTTTGTGCTAATAGAGCTCGAGGGTTGAATGTAGACTTATGTACAACTTCTTTAGGTGGTTTTATTGTTAACTCTAGTGCAATGGGTGGTGGAATAGGATCAGAAGAAGTCGAAGTCGAAGTATTTGGTTGATCTAAGGCCTATTTATTCGAAGATGATGATGGATTACCATAATATTTACTTCCTGTAGACACCAAAACATCAATTTTAGGCTTAGATGTGGATAGTATAAGCACTTGTGAAGTGGGAGCATGATCTGTAACAACCAAATGAGTCTCTAGATTTGAAAAAGGATCTATCAACACAACTGATGCACTAGAAGTCTTAAGAAGTTTGATACTTCATAATGGTGAGGATAGTCTCACGTAAAATTCTCCTCGTTACAGATTAAACATGGATAACGAGGTTTTCTAGCCGAATAAGAAGAATAAAATGATTTCTCTTGAGGGGGAGGGTTTTGTTTCCTTTTAGCTTTCCCCTTATTCTTGCTTCCAGGTTGCTTTTCATTCTTTCTTTTGTCAGATGACATGACATTTATTTCAGAAGAAGGAGTATTATCAAATATAGTAGAAGTTTGATTGGAAATAGCAAGTGTCTGACCAGATGGTCTACCTACTCTTTGTGTGCTTGAAGAACCAATAACACTGTCACCGGCATGAGATTCCTTACTCGATGGGGGTGGAGGAATAGTAAAAGTTGGTCTGGGTGCATTTGGAATTTTGTCATAGAGCATGCCAGACTAGGTGTAAATCAAGTCTAAGTATTGGGCACAAGCAATTACCTGCTCTTCAGTGACAACTCCTCCTTTAGCCACATCCTTGGTGATAAATGGCAACAAGGATTTTATAAACCACTCAACTAAAAGTTTATTAGGAACATAAGTTTTGTCCATTTGACGATGACGTTGCCACTCATGAATATGATCAGAGATGTGAGTAACAGTAGTCTATTTAAAGGTTGTCAATATTTCTGTTCCAGTTTCATATCGGATGGGTAACTGGAAGTGGGTTAAAAACGTGGTAGCTAAGGATGTAAAGTTATCAAAAGAAGCTCATGGTAATTCAATAGACCACTTTGCAACTATGGTAAAGTCGTAACGACAGGCGTAGTAGGTATGGATGAAACTGATTGCATTGATTGTGATGGATACACAAGCCATGGTTGAACGGGCATTGTTGGCTGCCACTGACAAACATCCATTCCAGGCTGATCTAAAGATGATGACTTACTACCATATGGTTGCCCCCTAGAAAATGGAGGATAAGGAGATTGTGCATATTGTTCTCTATATGGGGGTATTCTAGTGTATATTGGATACATTGGATGGTAACTAGATGAACCAACTTGATTGACTTGATGGATTAAGTTTTTCAGTATCCGTAAGTGAAGAACCAGGTAAAATTCCTGTAGAGGACATTGGTGAAGACCATGGACTAGAAGCAACACTTGAGTGGGTTATAGATAAAGATTGGTAACTCGGTGGGACAAACAGAACACCATACAGATGTGACTCAGGTGTTGTGGTAAACATCAAAGAAGTAGCGACAGAGGATTATGCCATAACTGTAATAGATGGTACATTATGGGATGTTGATTATGCCATAGTGAAATGTCCTAATAAATTTCCTAATGAATCAATGGGAGTCTGAAAGTAATCAAGATCAAAAGGAGCAATAAAATGAGGAGTATGAGGATAAAAATAAAGCCCGGGTCCAAAACGAATTGGAGTTCTAGGTGTTCTTCTTCAGGTTCCTCTTCAATCGAAATCAAACCAGGTGGAAGGATTTCACCGTCAGGTCCGTAATAAATTTTCGGTATGACTCCACAGTATAGGGGAAGTCTCAACAGTTACAGATGTCTGAGGATAAATCGGTCGATCATGTTTTGGTATGGTAACAACTTCTGATTGTTCAACTTCAAGATCCAAGTGTTCTGGTAAAAGAACAACAGGTACAAGTTGAGCTTCTCGAACAACTTTTGGTTCAGAAGTAAATTCTAGTTGAACTGTGATAGGTTCAGGATCAACTTCTAGTTGAACAGATTCAAGTTTAGAAGTAATTTCTTGTTGAACAAGTTCGGGTTGAGAATCAACTTCTTGTTGGACAACTTGGGTTACCATTTCACTAGGTTCACTTTTAGTGTCCTTAGGTAATTGTGGAGATTTCACTTTAGTAACAAATGTACCAGTAATTATAGAAGTAACTGGGGTCATAGTACTTACCGATATAGGTGACTCTGGTAATTTAGATGAATAACTAGAAGTTTGTGATGTATTGAATTCGGTCAAATGAGATCGCTTTTTTCAGCTAGGTGTAGCTTCATGGGGCATAGGTAGTTTATTCGTTGTCCTCCACGAATGACGGGGTAAGGGTTGATGTTCCTCCATGATTGTTGATTGATTTTATTACAGAAGGAAATAAACAAAAAGAGGGTAATCTAGGCAAAAGGATTACCAAGCAACTGTGGACTGCAATATACTACCTCAGTAAAGCAAGGACTTAACAAACATGCAGGAAATCTCCCCGAATGCTATGTTCAGTGTATCACAGTGTACAAGGCAGTTGACTTGGTTACCTAAGGATGGATAGAAACCTAATTTAGTACTCCCATATATACCCAAAAGTACGTGGAGGCCCAATCTGTGTTAGCGTTGTCTAATACGAAACCGCATAGTGAGAGAATTCCTTTATACTTTTTGTAATATAACCTCACCCTATATACCCAAAGGTACGTGGATGAGATATGATATACTTACGTACGTGGAATGAAGTATCACACTCGAAATGTATCACAGAAAATTAATGATAACTGTTATGTTTTACAACATCAGAACATGTCTCTAGCCTAGAACCTCTAAATTTTATTCATTAGGTGACAAAACTCTATTAGCCTCCTATACCAATAGGTTTCATCTTTCATGATTGTCTTGATCGAACTATGGAATATGTTCAAACCTTCTTTCTTGAGCAAAGGTGTTCCATATTCTTGAAAAACCAAAAAATCAAAAAAGTTAAAAAATGTAAAGAGGGTATACCCTAAAAGAAAAATCAAAGGGTAAGAAAAATAAAGTGGTCAAAAAGAAGTGAAAGAAATGAACCCCAAGCAAAAAACAGACCAAGGAAAGTGTGTAAATCCAAATGTCACTACTACTTCATTTTTGCAATAAAACAATTGTGTGCAGCTTGTCCAACCTTTGCCACAATTCATGAATAAGTCAAACTGTTTAAACTTGGCTTACTCATATTTCAATTTCATGTTATAGATTAGAGAATAAATATCTGACCAAATAGTTTAATCTTGGCAGATAAGTAGGTAGTTAGAGTTAATAAAAGTTGCTCAACAGTTTAATCTGAGCCCTTGGATGTAATAAGGGTAGAATTAGATAGATTTTCCTTGTGAAAAGAAAAAATGTTAATGAGGGTTTGCAAGTCTAAATGCACCCTAATAAAGAAGAGAAAATCGTAGTATTAAGTAGATAGGGTAGGTAGATGGTGCTGCAAAGTGTTATCTGATGAATGATGCTGCTACATGTTTTTGATCCTTTACTTTCATCACAAGAACTAAAGCAGGAAATACACTGGAAAATCACAGCAAGCAAAGTCAAACTCATTAACCTCCCTCATCACTTTCCCCTCAAAAAGTTTTACTAATTTCCCCCAAAGTACTAAGGCATTTGGAGATCAAAGGGGCTCAAGGCATTTCCTTGACCTCTGGAGGGACCGGACCCTCGGCCTAATGATCAAAAAGACCTAAGTACTTAAGATAATCCATCATTATAATCTTCCATCTTTAAGTTTGTCCTAAGTAAAATCCTATTTTACTTAGGAAACTCATGCAAAATTCCATAAAAATCCCTCAAGATAACTTGCTATTCTAAGTTTAAGTGTTGAAGATAAAATATTGCAATTTACTTCAGAAGTTATAACTTTCTTAGATGTGCAAAAATATTTTGAGTTTCCTTGTCCTTCGCCATATTTACATTTAACTCTATTATACTAAATCCCTAATAAAATACCTTATCCTAAGTATATAACTCCTTTTTTATAAA
>APFE030042131.1:0-24057 GCA_000404065.3 Pinus taeda
TTCCTCGGTAAGAGGGAGTGTTGAAATTTGGTACGGAGGACAGGTGGTTCCCTTAGGCTTTGATCTTTGGCCTAGGGAAAAGTGTCCAAAAGATTTTAATTTTTCTCCTAAAGTGACTTTATAATTTTTATAAAGTTAAAATCTAATTTAAAAGTGACTTTAAGTGATAAATTTACTAAGTCTAATTTTAAAGTGACTTTTATAAAGTCAATGAAAAATTAGAAAGGAAAAGTGACTTTGGAAATAAATGACTAAGTGGGTCTTTATTAAAGTGGGGTGAGTTAAAAATAAAAAGTGAGATTTAAATGAGCATTTAATCTCAGCCCTAGATCTCAATCTATTTCAGCCATTGGATTTAGAGGTTACCCAAAAGTCACTTAGGATTAGATTAAAGGAGGAAAATGAGGCAAGAGGTCATTCGTTCTTTCATAGCAGATTGAGAGAAGGAGAGCAAGAGAGCAAGGGAGATTTCTGGACAAGGAGAAGAAGGAGACAGCAGCTTGGCACACATTCCAAGGCAGCAGTTGAGCAGATTTGTACAGCTGATTCAGCACACAGCGAAAGGTTGATTTTGGCACGATTTTCTAGAAATTCTTACAGCTGGTTTGCACAGAAATTGAGGAGTGGTTTACACAGAAATCGAGGAGAAGTTTGCTGTTTTTTCTGCATGAAAATCGAGGTCCATACAGTGCATTTATTGCAGTCTGTACAGCGCATTTAATGCAGGCCGTAGAGCAGCATTTAAGGCTAAAGTGGGCATGAAAATCAAGGAGGCCGTACAACATTTATTGATGTCCTGTTTGCTGAAATTTCCAGTTTGTTGTGAGGCATGGGAAAAGAGATAAGTTGTAAATTTGCTTGCTAATTTTTTGCTGAATATTTCTCACTGTAAAAGAAAAAGGCATTTTCAGAAATAAAGATCTCTCGAACTGGTTTTCCCCAAGAGTTGTAGGGGGTTTTTCCAGGGTCACATTGACCAAAAATCACTGTGTTCAAATGTGTTAAATGACTGTTTGTACCTGCTGATTTTTATTTTTTTTTTCTGCATTTTCCAGCGTTCTGTAAAATTTCCAGAATTTGTGGTTTCAGCAAAAATTTATTTTTTCAATTGTTGAATGTATGGATATGGGAAAGGGCATTTAACTATATGGGAGAAATAAGGTGAAACTGAGAACCAGGGTGGGAAATGAGAAATTTTTACAACATCAGATAAAATTTATTTTTTCTCCTTAAATCCTAACCTTCATCATTTGATTTTTTGTAGGCCTTGGTCATCATAATACTTTTGGTGACAGTAATGTAGCTTGGGATACCCCCTATGGCATTTTAGGAGTCGGCCAAAACTGAGAGGAGAGTGTGCTTAGATGACATTAGTTGCATCTCATGTGCATTTAACGTTTGAAATCTTGGCCAAGCCTTTATAAGACTCTGCTAATATCAGTGGTAATAGGTCTCTGGGTTAGGGGTTTAGTAAATTTAAAATCCCCCTCCACCAAAAAGTATTGGAGAGACTTCACCTGATATATGGAAGAGTTAATGACAACTCCTTAGCAAAGTTAGCGAAATGTGGCATGATAATTAAAGTGAGGCAATATGCTACAACAGGGAAGAAGGAGAGAGGTGTTACAATTCGATTTTAGAGAAAATCAAGAAAAAATAAGAGGAAGGGAATTAGAAAGAGAAGTGCTAATAGGTCCATTAAGATTTTACCCTTCATTAAATGCCTAGTGCCATAGATTAATTACGATTACATGTACATAACAAATTAAAAGATGAAACCAAACTAACATGGAACCCATCATTGTCCACATGTCTGGGTCAGGCCTGGAAATGTTGCCCCGGAGTTTGATGCAATTAAAAGAACGTTAAAAGCATAGCATGGCCACAAGCAAGAAACAAAAGAAACAGAATATTATAAAATGCAAAAGATGGTCGGGACATTTAATATAACACATGGGAGAAAGCTGAGCATGAGTTCTACCCATTATTATGGCCATCACCATGGTTCCTAGGGCCCTATGACTGCCCCCATCATTGAGGAAACCATGCAAGTCCCAACCCCTAGTGGGCAATGAACTACCCCACCTTAAGGGGGTTATAACTGCTTATATCATACACAACATGCTCTCATTTCCTGGAGCCTTGACCAGTGATACAAAGAAAAATCAAGAAAAGGCAAAAGGAAAATAAAGAAGGGTGGCAAAACCAAAGCCATTTGGCCTTGAGACCCTTGTGTCCCCATCCATTCATCAGCATTCACATGACACATATCAATTAAAAGATGTACCAGGGACTTGTCTTTCCCCTTAGGGACTGGGAACACCTAATAGAGTTGTTTATTACCCACTCCTACCTAGGGAGGTAACACTAAATTTGGAAAGGAAGCCCAGTATGAAGTCTCAATGTGCCCTTGATAAACAAGCTTGGTTAACTCAGATGTACCAATGAATTATTGTACGTAATTGTGAGAATGCGCATTGGATATTATATGTAATTGGTAGGTGGTTTCATCATGGGTTGGGAAACGTAAGTGGGACCCAAGTCCACTAGACGATCATATTGACTCCCCTGGGTGAAGCATTGAGAGCCGTGGGACTCCCATCATGTGTAGAGCATCATTCCATGTCATGGGCGCCCTCAACACCTTCAGGAGTATGCTCATTGCTCTACATTATTCATGAGATGATGTGGCTGGACCAGTGTACCCCAGCCGACTTACCATTATATGCCCCAGATGAGGTTTTTATCAACCCTTGGGACAAGGGAGGGCAAGCACCATCATTAGAGTCCTCAGTATTGGAGCATCACAATCTATTCTATCATCAGGGGATCCATGAGACCAATTTCTGTGCCCCAAACTCACTTTGCGGCCCCACAAGATGACTTTCATGGAAAGTAAAGAGCCATCCCCTTGTCCATGATTTATGGAGCCCTCTCACACACTTTGGCACCAACAGGACTCAATGTGGCCCTCCAACGGCCTTACATCAACATGATTTCATCAATTTGGCAAGCTATTGGATGGTTATTTTATAATTTGTAAAAGCTACTTGGTCGGCTTATGACCACGGCATGTATTTTGCACACTTTTATAATGTTAGGGTACTTAAGCTAATAATTTGACCTACTAGATCTCATATAAATAAAACTCAACTTCATTTGTATTGGATCATCATCACACTTGGGAATTTCTGCCTTCTTGGCAAATCCGAACTTTTTCTTTGGATTAGCTATTGGATGTCTTGGATGCATTTTGATATTTGGAGCTGAAATTAGATTTTCTTTGGAGCTGTATCTTGATCTGTGGATAGATATATCATATTGTCATCTTGTGAGTGCCTCTTGTTGAAGTTCCATTCTTGAAAAATGTCTAATGTATGGAATTGTTGCAACTAGATTAATGTTATATTCAACCCTAATTGTTGAAGATTTATTTTGAAAGTTATTTGGTTGGCAATTGCACATGTTACTCATAGCATGACATGTGATGAATGTTCCTAGTGGATGAAATTTTGCTTTTCCTCCATAAAACTCCATAAATTTTGAGTGGGTAATTGTTGAGGGCTGGTAGCTAGGGCATCAATTCTTGACCTCCTTCAAGACATTTATGGCAAATTTGAAGCATCTAAAACTCCATAAACTAGAAGAAGAAGGCATTGGTCCAAACCATTTCGTGATCAAATGCTTCTTTCTCCATATTTTCTTCTCCCAAAGTTTTGGTCCCCTCTTCTTGGACGGCTAACTTAGGGCATAGAGCGAAATTCTCTAGAGAGTGAAAGGGTGGATTCTTGGATCATAGACTTCAAGTTTAGGGTCATAGCGACAAGTTCTCAAAGTTTGACAAGCATCCCTTGTGTTTTCATCCATAAAAACTCTTGCCCGATGTGTGCCCTAGAAGGGAAACCCTAGTTTGCATTTCCTTCACTTGGGGACTTCTTCGAGGGTTGTATGAGCTCAACATTCATTGGAAGAAATCATAGGAAGCCCTTTCTTCTCCTTGCCTTGATCTTGGGAGTACCTTTAACAGCGATAATTCACAAAACCCTAGATCTCATGCAAGTTTTTTCTAGGTCTCTAATAGGGAGCGAAAACCCTTTTGAAGTGCCATCCTATCACAAAGAGCTTCCCTTAAGAAGTCTTACCTCATCACCTAGTACCTCAAACCCTGGAACATCAATTAAAGGTGATTATTATCTATCGAGACTCCTCCCAGTGATGAAAGTCCGTAAAGAGCACGATACACTGACTTTGCTGACAGTGGGACATTGTCCCATTGTTATCACTTAGTCTAGCTCTTTGACCCTTAGGCTTTCCCTCCTTAGGGCCTACTGGATTGTGTGGTAACACAACCTACAACATAAAGGTAAATGGCTTGCCACATACAAGGAGGCGATAACAATAGCAAATCTCAATGAAGGTTGAGAAGTGGGTGAAGGTGAGAAGAGGAGAAAGAATGAGAGGCAGTAAAGGTATGGATGAACGAGTGGAGGAAAGAGAGATCAAAGTTACTGAAGCCAAGACCAAAAAACTGAACAAAATACGCAAGGGCGGACAACACTAGTTGAGATAGAAAATGAAAGAGGTGAGAATTGACAACTCCAAAGCACAAATAGTGAAGGAAAGAAGAAAAAGTTGACAATGCTAGTGTTGAAATGGGGAATGCAATATACGAGTGGAAGCAAGCATTGGAGCAATGGTTGGAGATGTGATCCCATAGCTGTAGTCTATAGGATGTGACAACCAAGACCAAAGTCCCTAATAGGCAAAGGAGAGGTATGGTGATTGGTCCCATCCAAGGAGAAGCCATCTCAGGTCGGGCCCTACCTGAGAAGACGACCTAGAGAGACCCATTAGTGGTGATGTAACCTAGGAAAGGGGAACACAAATGAAACAAAGAGAGAGGATATAGGACGATGACTTCGATTATTTATAAAGAAGAAAGGGTTCATGAGTAAAAGTATGAATGGGAGTGCTATTGCATGAAAGAACCAAGCTAGCCCAGGTACGTGAGCAGGAGAACAGAGGTTTTTTTGGTCGTGTTCAGTGTTGCAACGGGCCTAATAAGCTAGGCCACAGGTCTATACAAAGTAACTAAAGTGATACAAAGAAGCCAAGATGTTTAGGTTTGTGGTAGAGTTGTAAAATAGGTTGACGTATGTGGAGATAAGCTGCTAGGTGATGCAAGGGTTGTTCAAGGGTTTGAACATCAATCTTTGTGCCCTAATTAGGCTTTCCCTCTATGGTACGTTACCCTTAAAAGTCTGCTCGGAAGTATGATACATTTCGCTCTGATCTTTTGTGCATGGGAGAGAAGAAAAAGACCCAAAGGAGACATATGGACTGTGATTTGAGCCACAAATTCTGGGTGTATTGCGCAAAGAATCTATGCATATGTCTCTCGTGAAGTGGGTGGTATCCAACCTCAGGTAGTTCTACAAAAGTGAAGGTTTATGCGCAGAGTATAGGGCTAATAAAAATGAAGGAAAATTGAGTTAACGTGGAGTAGATTCATTGGAAGGGAGAGTTGCGTTGGAGTTGTTGGATAAGACTGTCCTAAAGGGCTTAGGACAATAGATTTGAGATGTGCTAGTGTCATCAAGAAGCAGAAGTGTGACAATTAAGAAGGCAGTTTTGTGGAGCCCTAGTACAGTGATCGAGGTGCAAGCTTGGTACTATTAAGAGGGAAATTTGATGGAGTGCTAGAAGATCTCATGTACGATATTCATTGGAGGAGATAATGAACTGTTAGGAGGCAGATTTGTGAGCCCTGGTTCAGTGGGTTGCAAGAGGGCAAGCTCAGTCATAAGAGGGCAAATTTTAAAGACCCTAAGAATGTGATCCTTTGAAGCAGTAAAGGACATTGTTAGTGGGTTGATCACGGAGCCAATGTGCAATCATCTTAAGGCAGCCAAGAGTGGCCAATAGTGGCAGATTGATGGCTAGAGATGTAAGCATTATGATGTTTCAAAAGTTCCAGTGATCAGCAAAAGAGGAGGCAAAGTACCTGCCAGATATGTTCAAGGTACATGGACTAAAAGGATTGTTATGTGCACCTTCAGCAAGCAGGTCGAGTGTACTTTCTTCAAGGAAAGATTGGTGGTCATAATTGTTGACACCAATCCCTAGTTGTGTCTTGTATCAAGGTTCTATGTAAGGGCCATGATCCATGGTATGGGAGCCCTAAGATTGTTGTATTAAAGTTTGTATATAACAAGTTGTGGGTTGAAAATTTGTCTTGTGTACTATTTGATTCATTGTTATTTGTTATTCCACTATGCAAAGTGCTTGTGTTGTGGAATTTTAGCGTGTTTGGGATCGTGATCTTAGACTCAAACCCGATTCTTAAGTGTTGTGGAAAAATCAACAAGCTATCCACAATATGCTAGTCATTCGAAATGCCCAAGCCCTCATTCAAGTAACTTTGTGCAAGAAAAGCGGAAAGTTTGAATTCCTCAGCACTCAAGATAATTTTCCAAACAAGTCAAGCCATTCTTTGATGGAACATTGTACGCTTAGGTCAATTTGGGCCTCCTTTTGTCAAATCGAACCTCTAATTGGTGGGACATCTCACCTCATTTTAGGGATTTAAGTAATACGATGAAAACATTGTAATATTTCTTAGTTTCCAAGCATATTGTGGATTGAAAGTCACTTGTTTTTTGAAGCGAAAGGAGGAAATGTTGAGAGCCTCATCTATAAATAGAAATCTCTCTCTCCTTTGCAAATCATTGTAATTTGTTCAAATGTTTTTTCCAAAATGTGAAATATTTTCATGAAATCTTTGGTGTTCATCCTGAAGTTTATCTTTCTTGGTTGATTTCAAATATTTCTAAGAAATTTGCAAATAACTAAAGAATACTACACAGGCTAACTAGATTGATTGATTTGAAGAGCAACTTTGTCACTTGTAGGGGGATGTCTAGGGTTTTATTCGCACATCTCTCTTGTTGGTGTAAGGTAAAGTTTTTTTTCTCCTTATTGGGCCATGCCCTAGTGCTCCCACCAAGGGTTTCAATTTATTTTGCATCATAGTTGAGCTATTGGTTGACGGCTTTTCCCTAAGTGGAATCCTTTCTAGTTCAACTTGATTTCAAAACTTTTTCTTGATTAGGCTTGAGGTGATTTAACTTTTAGTGTTCCACCTCTAGTTATAATCCACAAGAATTGATAAACCAACTTAAGACAAGCATCAATTTGACCCCATAGCCCTAGTAGAAATAGGGCACACTCCTTATTCCAACAATTAACCATCTCTTTTTACTAAATTTTGCAATTGCCCTTAATTTTTATTATTTAAAAAGCTTTAATAATAGAAAAAAATACAAAAAAATATAAGCATCAAATATAAAAATTGATCTAGAAAATTTCTTCACTTTTATGTCTAGATAGGCTTTGACTAATTACATTTTGATTCTAGACCCATTTTTTAGAATAGTGTGCCACATTGAATATCTAAGAAAGCTATTGCCCCCTCTCCTTTCTTGCATTTAATGTTGATCTAACAAATGTGGAAGGGTTTTGAAAGATATTTTAGAAATCTGATTTTATCTTCAGTAATTAATAATTATAGCTCAAGTATGGGAATCCCTTGCCTTGAGGTACATCAAAAGTTGATTCTAACCCTTCTAATCGCTAGCAAAATTTCTAAAGTTTTTTAATTGAACATCACTCACCTTTGGAAGTGTTTTCAGTTGTCATAACAATTGCAACAAGTTTTGATACTAATTGGGACACTTTCATTTTTCAATTCCCAGGAATTGGTCCCCCAAAACTAAGTAACAATTTCCAGATTTGAATAACATTTGTAATAACCAATACTTTGAAGTGCTAGTATGTTTATTTTCATTATATTTCATTATAATATCATCTTGAATTCATAGTCATAAGTTTTTATAGCATTTTTGGGCTTATGAGAGGCCCCAAGGTCGGCTTTTCTTTGTTGGTTTCTGCAAAACTTCATGTTTGCAGGTGTGTAAACGCAAGGTAAATCATCATTTCATGGTTTCAATCCCAACATTGTTGAGGACCTTCATAATCAATCTTGGTGCTTTTGTAAAGGTTACTTCATTCATAAATTTAGTATTTTCTTCGTTGGTTTGTTGTTCCTACAATAAAATATCATACATCAGATCAAATTTATTTTTCCTCTTTAAATCCTAACCTTCCATCATTTGATTGTTTGTAGGCTTTGGTCATCATAATACTTTTGGTGATCCTTGTGTAGTTTGGGATACACCCTAGGAGAAAACTTTTCTCCTGCATTTTATTTCTAGTCAGACAACCAGTTAGCCATCATCCTTTTATATAAATTTATTGATGATGATAACCCATCTACATTCGCCATCTATATCAACCACATACCTCTCCCCATCTGACATTCCCTCTTGGATGAAAATGGGCTTCTCCTCAAAATGTACTTTGATCATTTTGCAATCAAGTGCTTATACTTGTTTATTTTGTGCATTTAGTATCATCGATAAAGGGTTGATTTAGAAGATTGAGCAATCTTGACTGTAAATCTGTTCTCTCACCTTACTAGGGGAGTTAATAGCATGTTCATATTTCCCTACATCAAACTTCCCACTTTCAATACCACATTACAAGCCCCTTATACCACCTCCATTCTTTTAGCCTAACTTGTCATTGGCTCATTGGGATTTGGCGCTCTCTTATCCACACTCCTTGAGTAGGAGAAACAATGCCCTAGAGGTTGATGAAACTAAAAGAATGGAAAAGCATATTATGGCCACAATGAAAGAAAAAGAAGAAAATCAAAATGTAAAAGATGGTCAGGATAGAAGTTAGCGCATTGGAAAAATCCTAGCATGAGCTCTAGCCTCCTCATTGGCCATCACCCGGTTCTTGAGCACTTGAGACTCCATTTCATTAAAAGGAACCCTTTCATGTCCCAACCTTGATGAGCAATAAATTGTCTCATCTCAAGGGATCAAATCAAATGCTAAATCATAAGAGCAAGCTCTAACCCTTAAGTTATGCACCCAAAATAAAAAGCATTCTGATGAAAAAGTAAAAGGCACACTAGAGGGGTGGAAAAAGTAGGTCGAGCAGGGCAACTCATCTCTCCACAACTTCTCCCTCCATTTACATATATACATTCAAGATGTGGACTCCCCATCAGTTAGTCCCCTCGACCATGGCACTTGCCCATGAAGCCTTTTGCCCTCTATTGCGACTCATCTACACTAACACCTATTGATTCAGAGCTCGACCTTGGGAATGCAACCTCCCCTTGGGTTGACCATTAGCCACCTCTATCAAGGTAGGGAACACCTTTATGGGTCTTGGTCTAGTTAAATATCGGAAGGTGATCAAAGTTTGAAGTATTAATATGCCCTTAACATACAAGTTTGGTCCACTTAGATGCTCATATGATCTTAGTCTCTAATGAATGGTTTCTTTCATTTGAGTTCATGCAAGTCTTGTTAGGTGGTCCACAGTAGCATAGGCCTTGAGAGCACCCACTCCATAGGTGCCCAGGCACTCTAAAGAGATTGATGACTTAGCAGATGTAGCATTACCCACTTACTTCAGAGCGTTGGCCATTAAGATGACTTGTGCTAATGATACCAGAGCACCCCCAGGATCCAGGAGTCGGACGTTGATCTTCTTTGACTTAGCACAAACAATTCTTGATGATTGCACCACTAGACCCAACAAGCCCCTAGGCTAGCCTTGACACTACCTGATGGGCAGGCCATGATTTGAAGCACAAATGAGGATGATCTTCCATGAGATGATTGGGGAGGACTTGTTGCACGTAACAGATCCCTAGCGCTGGAGAAAAGAGGCCTTGCATTGACCATTGGAGACCCATGGGGATGATGTGGTGACACCCCAACTATATTTGGGACCCATGAGGATGATTTGAGGTAAATTTGAGGAACACTCCTCAAATGATGGTTGATCCTAGGACACAGACACATTTGCAGCCTTCATCTCACCATGACATGACATTTAGAGCCCAAAAAGGCATGACGTTAACATTATGAGGCTTATAGCTCACAGATGTGGGTCATTTATGACATATTTTAGCATTGAGTTAGTGGGTTGGCTCGTAACCCAAGGCTTACTTGTTGTCAAACTTGTTTTAGGGGCTTCTTAGGCTAATATTAGTTGAGGCAAACCTCCTATAAATAGAGGCCTCTCCACATTTGATTTTGGTCTTCACTCCCCCTTAGAAGATTTCATCCTAGTTATTGTAGTCTTGTATTCTTGTGCATATGTGATCTTTGTGGATGATTTTGCTATTGGAGAGTAGCTCTTGTTGTGGAGACATCACTTTAGGATAATAAAGGATTTCTTCATGCATATCTTGTGAGTATTTTTATTGTTGATTATCTTTTGATGGTTATTGCATGGAATAATTTTTTCTAGGGTTTTTATGTTCTTGTTATATTGCATATCTTTTTATGGAATCTTGGTAAAATATTGTATGTTTTAACTAGAGACTGTATGACATCCCTTCATGACGCCAAGTGAGCTTTCCTCTCGATTTCATCCCCTCATAAAGTGGTAACTAGGGTTTTTCTTCCCCTTACTCCCTTTTGGGTTTGATATCTCCATAGTAAGACCCCCTTAGACTCCATCACCCAAGGAACAAGCACTAGCTTCCAGAGGTGATTAAACCTCATTAAATATCCTTTTAAAACATCATTTCTCCCCTCTCTCTCATTTTCGGCCCTTCAAGGCAAGTTGCTAGGCTTGGGCATAGGGTGGAATTCAACTAGGGGGGGAACATTGGCTTGATATGAGGTGTCTCACATGGACTAAGTCTCATTGCATCAAAATCTAACCTTTTCCACAGTTAAATTTGCCTACTTAAGGCTACTGTCATAAGCCCTAAGGTAATTTTTCCCTAGGGAGAACCTAATCTAGCACAAATACTTCAACTTGGGGCTTGTTGAAGGCTTGTGGCTCCTATTGTTGATCATATCAATTTTTCATAAACCTTTTCTTGCTCTTATGTACCTTTGTAAGTTATTAACAGTGTTTATCTCTTAAACCCTAGGCCATAAGACCCCTTGATAGGTTCCTTAGAGAGCACATTGTTCCTTGTTTCACTAGATTGGGCCTTGTTCTTAGTCTAAGTGCCCTCTTTGAGCCCTTCGTAGGTTGCTCCTAAGATACATTATTCCTTGTCTAATGAAATTGAGCCTTGTCCTTAGCCTGAGTATCTTGGGTAAGCCTATTCAATCTCCTTTATAGTCTATTTTGACGGTACGCTTCTCCTTATTACATAGAATTGAGCCGTGTTCTCAGTCTGAATACCCTATTTGAGTCTATTCAATTGTCACCTTTGAACCCTAAAACCAAGAATATCCTGAGTTTTATTGTTCGGAACCAAGAATATCCTTTAAGTGACCTAAACTGGGAAGCCTCCCAAGTGCTGAATGTCCACTAAAGAGCAAGAGGTGTTGTGTTGCGGTGACATTGGGCCTCCACCTCGATGTTGTCCCTTGGTCTAGTTCTCATCTTGTGAGGCCTCTCACAAGGCCTGATAGATTTTGAGGAAATAGTGTCCAGATGGATCCAAGATGCCCCCAAGCTAGCCTTGACCTTTTTTTATGGATGACACATTGTTCCAAAGCGCAAATGGGGATGGTTATCACTGGGATGACTCGAGAGGGCTAGCAAATCCCTCTTTGATGCCTATTTTTCTTTAGAGGTGCCATGTCACTCCCACTTGCTTGCAAAGAGTGACATAGGCTTCTCCTAGATGACATCATGGTGGTGAGGGCACCATTAGGAGATATATGTATGCACTTTAGAACTTTCTTGGAGTGGGGAGCACTCTTGGACCCTTGTCTCAGTTCCTTGATGCCTTATTGCATTTTCTGGAACAACGCTGCTTGGAAGTGGGAGTGGAAGCGAGAAGCAGGATGGAATTAGTGAAGGCCCATTTGAATTAGTATATGAGATGGATGTAACATTTTCAACTCACTTAAAGATACTAGTCTAAAAGTTCATGCAGCAAAACTCCTCAAATTTAGATGCCCTACAAAAGAGAATCAGCTAGTTAGTAGAGCTTGATGAGCGCAAAATACTTTCCTATGATCATGTGGTAAAGTCAAGAGAAAATCAAGAAGAATTTTGACTGGAAAAATCATAGCATGAGCTCTAGCCTCCTCATTGGCCATCACCCGGTTCTTGAGCACTTGAGACTCCATTTCATTAAAAGGAACCCTTTCATGTCCCAACCCTAATGAGCAATAAATTGTCTCATCTCAAGGGATCAAATCAAATGCTAAATCATAAGAGCAAGCTCTAACCCTTAAGTTATGCACCCAAAATAAAAAGCATTATGATGAAAAACTAAAAGGCACACTAGAGGGGTGGAAAAAGTAGGTCGAGCAGGGCAGCTCATCTCTCCACAATTTCTCCCCCCATTTACATATATACATTCAAGATGTGGACTCCCCATCAGTTAGTCCCCTCGACCATGGCACTTGCCCATGAAGCCTTTTCCCCTCTATTGCTACTCATATACACTAACACCTATTGATTCAGAGCTTGACCTTGGAAATGCAACCTCCCCTTGGGTTGACCATTAGCCACCTCTATCAAGGTAGGGAACACCTTTATGGGTCTTGGTCTAGTTAGATATCGGAAGGTGATCAAAGTTTGAAGTATTAAAATGCCCTTAACATACAAGTTTGGTCCACTTAGATGCTCATATGATCTTAGTCTCTAATGAATGGTTGCTTTCATTTGAGTTCATGCAAGTCTTGTTAGGTGGTCCATAGTAGCATAGGCCTTGAGAGCACCCACTCCATAGGTGCCCAGGCACTCCAAAGAGATTGATGACTTAGCAGATGTAGCATTACCCACTTACTTCAGAGTGTTGGCCATTATGATGTCTTGTGCTAATGATACATGTCCCAGAGCACCCCCAGGACCCGGGACATTGATCTTCTTTGACTTAGCACAAACGATTCTTGATGATTGCACCACTAAACCCAACAAGCCACTAGGCTAGCCTTGACACTACCTGATGGGCAGGCCATGATTTGAAGCCCAAATGAGGATGATCTTCCATGAGATGATTGGGGAGGACATGTTGCACGTAACGGATCCCTAGCGCTGGAGAAAAGAGGCCTTGCATTGACCATTGGAGACCCATGGGGACGATGTGGTGACACCCCAACCATATTTGGGACCCATGAGGATGATTTGAGGTAAATTTGAGGAACACTCCTCAAATGATGGATCATCCTAGCACACAGACACATTTTCAGCCTTCATCTCACCATGACATGACATTTAGAGCCCAAAAAAGGCATGACGTCAACATTATGAGGCTTATAGCTCACAGGTGTGGGTCATTTATGACATATTTTAGCATTGAGCTAGTGGGTTGGCTTGTAACCCAAGGTTTACTTCTTGTCAAACTTGTTTTAGGGGCTTCTTAGGCTAATATTAGTTGAGGCAGACCTCCTATAAATAGAGGCCTCTCCACATTTGATTTTGGTCTTCACTTGTGGACTATTTCAGCCTCCTTAGAAGATTTCGTCCTAGTTGTTGTAGGCTTGTATTCTTATGCATATGTGATCTTTGTGGATGATTTTGCTATTGGAGAGTAGCTCTTGTTGTGGAGACATCACTTTAGGATAGTAAAGGATTTCTTCATGCATATCTTGTGAGTATATTTATTGTTGATTATCTTTTGATGGTTATTGCATGGAATAATTTTTTCTAGGGTTTTTATGTTCTTGTTATATTGCATATCTTTTTATGGAATCTTGGTAAAATATTGTATGTTTTAATTAGAGATTGTATGACATCCCTTCATGTCGCCAAGTGAGCTTCCCTCTCGATTTCATCCCCTCATAAAGTGGTAACTAGGGTTTTTCTTCCCCTTACTTCCTTTTGGGTTTGATATCTCCATAGTAAGACCCCCTTAGACTCCATCACCCAAGGAACAAGCACTATCTTCCAGAGGTGATTAAACCTCATTAAATATCCTTTTAAAACATCATTTCTCTCCTCTCTCTCATTTTCGGCCCTTCAAGGCAAGTCGCTAGGCTTGAGCATAGGGCGGAATTAAACTAGGGGGAGAATGTTGGCTTGATGTGAGGTGTCTCACATGGACTAAGTCTCATTGCATCAAAATCTAACCTTTTCCACAGTGAAATTTGCCTGCTTAAGGCTAATGTCATAAGCGCTAGGGTAATTTTGCCCTAGGAAGACCCTAATCTAGCACAAATACTTCAACTTGGGGCTTGTTGAAGGCTTGTGGCTCCTATTGTTGATCATATCAATTTTTCATAAACCTTTTCTTGCTCTTATGTACCTTTGTAAGTTACTATCAGTGTTTATCTCTTACACCCTAGGCCATAAGCCCCCTTGATAGGTTCCTTAGAGAGCACGTTGTTCCTTGTTTCATTGGATTGGGCCTTGTTTCATTGGATTGGGCCTTGTTCTTAGTCCAAGTGCCCTCTTTGAGCCCTTCATAGGCTGCTCCTAGGATACATTATTCCTTGTCTAATGAAATTGAGCCTTGTCCTTAGTTTGAGTATCTTGGGTAAGCCTATTCAATCTCCTTTATAGTTTATTTTGAGGGTATGCTTCTCCTTATTACATAGAATTGAGCCTTGTTCTCAGTCTGAATACCCTATTTGAGTCTATTCAATTGTCACCTTTGAACCCTAAAACCAAGAATATCCTGAGTTTCACTGTTCGGAACCAAGAATATCCTTTAAGTGACCTAAACTGGGAAGCCTCCCAAGTGTTGAATGTCCACTAAAGAGCAAGAGGTGTTGTGTTGTGGTGACATTAGGCCTCCACCTCGATGTTGTACCTTGGTCTAGTTCTCATCTTGTGAGGACTCTCACAAGGCCTGATAGATTTTGCAGAAATAGTGCCCAGATGGATCCAAGATGCCCCCAAGCTAGCCTTGACCTTTTTTTATGGATGACACATTGTTCCAAAGCACAGATGGGGATGGTTATCACTGGGATGACTCGGGAGGGCTAGCAAATCCCTCTTTGATGCCTATTTTTCTTTAGAGGTGCCATGTCACTCCCACTTTCTTGCAAAGAGTGACATAGGGCTTCTCCTAGATGACATCATGGTGGTGAGGTCACCATTAGGAGATATATATATGCACTTTAGAACTTTCTTGGAGTGAGGAGCACTCTTGGACCCTTGTCTCAGTTCCTTGATGCCTTATTGCATTTTCTGGAACAAGGCTGCTTGGAAGTGGGAGTGGAAGCAGGAAGCAGGATGGAAATAGTGAAGGCCCATTTGAATTATTATATGAGATGGATGTAACATTTTCAACTCACTTAAAGATACTAGTCTACAAGTTCATGCAGCAAAACTCCTCAAATTTAGATGCCCTACAAAAGAGAATCGGCTAGTTAGTAGAGCTTGATGAGCGCAAAATACTTTCCTATGATCATGTGGCAAAGTCAAGAGAAAATCAAGAAGAATTTTGACAAGAAAGCACGCTAGTAGAACTTTCAGAAGGTGACATTGTCCTACTTTGGAACAAGGGGTGAAAAAATCAGTAATCATGTTAAGTTTGAAAGTTTATGGTTAGGTCATTACATGATTAATGAAGTTGCAGGTAACAATTCTTTCTATCTATACCATTTGGATGGAGAAATATTTCTCTTGCCGATAAATGGGCAATATTTAAAGGTGTACTTTCAAGGTAATATCTCATGCCTAAGGGGCATCCTTGTACCATAGTTTTCTTAGCTTGCTTTTTGTGATTTGATTTCATTGTGTGTTGTAATTTCATTTCCTAGATTGAAAAGTCATTTCATTTGGTTTATTTGTTGTGTCAGGAAGGGGTAAGGTATTGGTATCTTATGTCCTCCCTAGTATTTGATGATGGTCATGTGAGATCCATGCAAGTCATAGGTTGTTGGAGATTTTGAGGTTCTCGAGCACTCCCAAGAAGAGCACTTGTCGTGTAGTTGGAGCTAGATGTTATCCCTCTTCCCACAAGGGTACTCCAGAACTTTTGACCACACCATTTGCAAGCCCAAATGTGTGGAAGTGATAGACCTATAAGGCCATATGGGTGTCTTTTGTGAAAGCATGTCCTAGATCCCTGATGGTGGACGATCATGACTAGTATTTTTAGCTTCATTTTCATGGTGTTTAGTTTTATGGCACCGCTGACATCCCCATAGTGGGCAGTAACTCCCTGCCTTGATGGGCATTGTAGTATTTTTAGCTTCATTTTCATGGTGTTTAGTTTTATGGCACCGCTGACATCCCCATAGTGGGCAGTAACTCCCTGCCTTGATGGGCATTCTTATATACAGGCACAATTTAGGCAGAGGGTATATCACCTTAATAGATTATGGAAATAACGTACATCACATCCTAAGCAGCAACAATTACTCTTGTAACCTATAACTATGATCATTGAATACGGAACTACAGTATATAAGCTCGCTAGTATTTAGTATGTTAGTAATCGATTTCGAAGGTACGAAGACGGCTGCTCAAGAAAAGGAGAGCTACCTGGAACCCTGGAACTGGATGCTGCAGGCGAATGCTTAATCGCGAAGTCGCTTGCTCGAGAAAAGGATATTGAACATTATGACAAGGCTACCTGCTACTGGATGCTGTAGGCAAAAGATTACCCTGCATCTCTTCCAGGCGTGTTGAAGAACGTCCATTTGCCTAATTTACGGTGATCTCGGATCCATTCATCTCTGCATTGTCGCCATTTCCCGTGCATGTAAGCTTCGCCTTAGACCGTCAGCACCTGGAAATTGAAGCGTTCGATTTGACTATTTTAAGCCACGATGCTCTGCCATATTGACTCGATTAGAAAGAAAAGGTCGAGTCACATTATTGATAGTTTTCCCATGACTCAATATTAATTCACCCAATTAGTCATTTTCCTGTTGAGACATTGTCAAATGAAACTAGCACACTCAACATTGTCAAATGAAACTGCACTTTATGGGACCTGGAGTGAGGGCATGGTTCTAAAAGTCGATAGAGGAAAGTTGGGAACTGAATCGTAATACTGTACACTACTCATTTTTCCATTGGTTTTTCATAGCGCAAACCATGACAACAAACAACACTAAATATTATCTCTATATTTGTAGGCCACATTTGGTAGCAATATAAATTATATGCGATTCTATTTCAATATATCTCTCACCCCACGTCTATACAGGTCAGGTTACAGGTCAGGTTAAATAGTAGATAATCCAAACAACTACATTCCCCATTTACAACATTACAATGGCATTCCCCATTTACAACCTTATAATGGCTAATGCACAGTAATGGACAATTACTCTCCTTATTTCATGGACAACTTTTTGATATTGTCAGATTATCGAAGACACCAGGTATTAAACTAATAGGTAATTTCTTATACTTTTCTTAACATGATTATCAAAGACACAAGGTATTAAAATAAAAAGTAGGAGTTACATTTATGAGTTTATAATTTTAATTGGTATCTGTAGATACTTTACAAATCCCTATATGTTATGGTTAGTCATCATCCCTAGAGAAAAACCTTATAATAATCTAACAAATATATGTATAATCTCTTTTAGATAGTTTGTTGTTATCTATATTTTTTGTCACATTTTATTTCTCAAAACATATAATCTCTTTTAGTTAGTGCATTGTTATCTATATTTTTTTTCACATTTTTTTTCTCATATTTATTGATCACTTACAATTTATTAGAAACAATAACTAAAATCTATTACTTAATAGATAGACTCCTATTGAGTGAAACAACATTAAATAACAAAGATAGAACTATATTAGTTATATAAAACTATAGAATGAAGAGAAAGAATCCACTCTTGAATCATTAGTTGTATCATGATACTAAAAAGAAGATATAATCCTACTAGGCAATCAAGGAATAATAGAAAATTGGGGAGGCATTGATCTAATAGAGGCTTTGATGAGCTCTTATAAAGGTTTGAGATAATCAAATAAGAGGATCAAGAATCTAGAAAAACAAAAAATCTACCAATGGAGCTCTTATAAAGGTTTGAGATAGTCAAATAGGAGGATCAAGAATCTAGAAAAACAAAAAATCTACCAATAGAGCTCTTATAAAGGTTTGAGATAGTCAAATAGGAGGATCAAGAATCTAGAAAAACTAAAGGAGGAACTCATGTTCCCCAGTTCTCATGAAAAGTTTACTAATAGAGCTCTTATAGAGCTCTAGATAGTCAAATAGGAAGATCAGGAATCTCTATTGCATATGCCAACCCAGAATTAAAAAAATATCAAGTTTAATCTTAATTTATAAATAGGCTTTCTTACAATATCATGGTTTACTAATACGACATCCCAGAAAATCATAACTAGTGTTCATACGACATGTTCATAAGAACATTTTTTAATTAATTATTTTAAATAAAATAACAGAAAAGGTACTCATGAAAAGTTTACTAATAGAGCTCTTATAGAGCTCTAGATAGTCAAATAGGAAGATCAGGAATCTCTATTGCATATGCCAACCCAGAATTAAAAAATATCAAGTTTAATCTTAATTTATAAATAGGCTTTCTTACAATATCATGGTTTACTAATACGACATCCCAGAAAATCATAACTAGTGTTCATACGACATGTTCATAAGAACATTTTTTAATTAATTATTTTAAATAAAATAACAGAAAAGGTATAATTACTTTTGAAGTAAATCTCAATCTTTGATGTGTAACCACTACTACAAATATTTTATAATTAATAATTAAATTAAACTTTTAGAAACTCTATTCACCACCTATATATATAGATATATTTATTTATTTTAAAATCTAGTTTTGAAATAATTTCAATAAACATTAATATTTATAGTTTGTAACTTATAGTTATAGAGTAAAATAATTTATGCCAAGTCAAAGATTCAACTAAATTATTCTTCTCTATATACTAATAACTTTATTTTATATACTACTTTGTTTTATATTGTTCATACCAAATCAAATAAATAAGCAAGTTTATTAGTTATCCACATCAAATTAGGTGTGCAAAGTATTGTTTGTTAGTGTAATTTATTGAGGTCATCATTTGGTCCTTTTTACAAGAATTATATGATGATTCTTGGTAAGATTTTGTTATTTAAATTGAGTTTTTGAATGCAAAAATTAATTCAATGCCTTACAAAACCCTACCTCAGTTGGATTGTGTAGACTTAACAACCTAAAATTACAAATTTTCTAATTTCTAACTAAATTAAGGACAAAATCAACCACTGCTTATTTAATTATGTCTATAAAGTATCATTTACTTATTGAAATGTATAAGTAAATATTGTTGAAAATGGTGATAATAACCATCCACTCATACTAATTTTAATTTATTAAACATGTTCAGATCATGACTAGATCTAACATCTATGTTGGAAGAATAATTAAACTAACCATGATGAACATGTATGTGCACTTCTGTAAACGTTAGTAGTCAAATAGTTTCCTAGGGGCACCATAAATCCTAAATAAACACCATGTCTAGATTTCATAAAATTAATATACAAATCCATCATCCTTAATAAATAATACTTATTATCCACATATACCAAATACTTAACTTTGCTTATAAAACCCCTCACTTAGAAAAAAACTACATAATTAGTTTATTCAAAAATAGCATTGTGACTAACTCATATACAAATTGAGTGGGTCTATAAAATTAAAA
This sequence comes from Pinus taeda, assembly GCA_000404065.3. Classification (NCBI taxonomy): domain Eukaryota; kingdom Viridiplantae; phylum Streptophyta; class Pinopsida; order Pinales; family Pinaceae; genus Pinus; species Pinus taeda. Next base: position 19,672 of record APFE030042131.1, read on the forward strand.
ACATGTAAGAAAAGAGTGTCTACACCTCTACATTTCATAAAATAAAGATATTAATCCATTACCCAAGTAAAATACTACTTACTTATATACTTATTTATAAATATATATAAAAAAATGGTGTAAAGATATTTTTTTATTATTTATTATTTAAATTTAATAACTCAAAATTAATTTTAAACTTTTTTTTTGTAAGCTACGGTGTTACCTCTTTTCTATTATACAATCGCCTGTGACCTCAACCCTCCCCGCAGGGAAACCAGGTCTAACTTTGAGAAACAACATATCAAAAAATATAACAGTATTATAGTTTATTAATAATAATTTATGTCGTTGATTAATAATTTTTTATAGTTTATGCCGTTGATTAATAATTTATTATTATTATTATAGTTTATTATTAATCTATTTATTATAATGAACCATTTGGTTTTATTTATTCGTAATAATAAATTCAATAACCCAGATTTTTAGGTAGATGTTAAAATTAATTAATTATAACTTATCTGACTGCAATAAACACGTGGACACATTAAAATCGTGATTCTATCTCCCAAAAAAATTCATTTCAAAATGTTTAAGTGATATATGTGTCACTCCACCATTCACGTGGAATTGGGAGTAAACACATATTTTCCAACTGAAAAAAGGGTTTGAACAGGTGTAAGTTGTGACCACGCCCCCACTATCCACATGGGATAGTTAATTGATATTTGCCTCAAGTGGATCTACCATCACTTGGATTGGGAGTAAAGGCATATTTTTCCTCAACGGAATTGAACAAGTGTAAGTGGTGACAGGGACCACCATCCATATTAGATAGTTAATTGATATTCTATATTAAGTGAATCCACTATTGGTAATAAAGACATTTTCCTTTTCCTTAAAAAAAACCATCCACATCAGATAGTTAATTGATATTCTATGTCACCTCGATCCACCATCCACACAAGATTGGTAGTAAAGACATTTAAAATTGATATTCTATGTCACCTCGATCCACCATCCACACAAGATTGGTAGTAAAGACATTTTCCTTAAAGAAGAAAAAAAACTTTGAACAAGTGTAAGTGGTGACCAGGCCCACCATCGAAGTCAGATAAAATAAAATAAACCGACTCTTTATTTCAGTGACAACACATTAACGGGTAGACCTCGTGGCTTTTAACACTAGTCTGGCTTTTAACACTAGTCCTGGGTTCGATTTTCATGGATGGCGAAATAGATCTTCTTGCCATGCAGCAAAGTGAGTAGACTTTTATACTCTAATATTCCACCAACTCAATAGAGGACAGACAGCCCTTAAATTCATATATTTTATTAAGCTCAGTTTAATTTAAACCAGCGTAAATTTCAATTTATTTATTGAAGCTTTAGTCTATTAAATATAGGCTATTCCAAACCAGCGCCCTGCCCATAATTATAAAACAGATACATAAACTTAGAGCCCAAGAGATAGAACGCGATGGTCGAACCACAAACTCAGCTACACCTAAAATTTTCTTTCTGTAATGATGGATCCTAGAAGTCTGATGATGTACCTAGAAGTTGAAGTTCACTAGCAGTCAGGGCAAATCATCTTACAGAGCTTTATTGAGAGGTTTGTGGCATTCAAATAGGAGAAACAGGAAAAGCTGCATAAACGAGCTTTATTGAGAGGTTGAAGTTCACTAGCACTCAGGGCAAATCCTCTTACAGAGCTTTATTGAGAGGTTTGTGGCATTCAAATAGGAGAAACAGGAAAAGCTGCATAAACGAGCTTTATTGAGAGGTTGAAGTTCACTAGCACTCAGGGCAAATCCTCTTACAGAGCTTTATTGAGAGGTTTGTGGCATTCAAATAGGAGAAACAGGAAAAGCTGCATAAACGATTTGGAAAAAGAAACAGAACCAAAGATCAAATCTATTGATAAAATTCTATCTAGAGGGTTTTCGGTAGTCAATTAAGAGAAACAAGAATTTCCTACAGAGATTTGGAAAAATAAATAAAACTAAAGATCAATGGTTTCAGGTTAGTAATCCACTGTTTCAACTGAATAAATGTCTAAAATCACCATATCTGCCCATACCCAAAAACCCTCACATAAATATACTAATTCAATTAAAAGAAACTGAAACTCAGATACTTTTTTAAATAGATAAATAAATGATTCGATTAAAAGATAATGGAAATTCAGATGCTTCTTCAAATTTCAGCTAGAGGCATTCAAATAGGAGAACCAGGAATCTCCGCTGCATAAACGAACGGGGATTTGGAAAAGGAAACAAAACCAGAGATCAAATCTACTGATAGAATTCTATATAGAGGGTTTTCGGTAGTCAATTAAGAGAAACAATAATTTCCGCTACGGGATTTGGAAAAATAAATAGAACCAAAGATTAATGGTTTCAGCCTTTAGGTTAAGAAACCTTTAGGTTAAGAAACCACTGCTTCAACTGATTAAATGTCTAAAATCACCATGTCTGTCCATGCCAAAAAACCCTCAAGTAAATATACTGATTCAAGTAAAAGAAACTGAAACTCAGATACTTCTTTAAATAGATAAATAAATAAATAATGATTCGATTAAAAGAAAATGAAAATTCAGATGCTTCTTCAAATTTCAGTTAGAGACATGATAAAATATACTAAACGAATTCTGATTCTGATAAATCTTTGCCCCTCATCATGCAGTAATTGGAGTCCATAATGTACCAGAGACATAACCTCAGGACCTGGGGAGTTGCAAGATCATAAGTCAAATTCAATAATTCAGTCTAACAAATTTAACCTAAACGGCCTCATGAGTAGCGAGACTGAAAGTACGACGAGAGACAATTTCCAAACATTTCCCGCGCTCCTGCATCTAGATAAATATCCCTACCCTAATCTGTAGAAACGGATTTTATTTTATTTGGGAAGGTAGATGACCCGGTTTCTTGAATTTCAAAACATCGAACTCAACTATTTTTTAACTTCTGGCTTGTCCAGAGAGCCTGTGAATCTCTTTGGAATCTAATGATTTAGAAAGGAATCACACAATAAACTTAAACCTGACTTATTAATTGATTTCAGGAAGAATCCACATCATTATACCTCATATTTATTCTTCTTCCTCTAAATTCACTTAACTAACACATTAAAAGAGCTGCTGGTTTTTCGAAGTTCAACAAAAATTCCAAATCTAATGAACTCACTTAACCAGAAATTTAAAAGAGTCGCTGCTTATTGAAGTTCAAAAAAAAAAATTCTATATCTAATAGGCAAGTGATAACTGCAGTACAATCAAGTCTCTGGAAGGTACCTGAAAAATATATTGTTTCAGAGCAGCAGCAGTGTTCACTCGATCCTTTGCACACGAAGCTCTCCACACTGAATACTTCGCAAAGATGCTGAAATCAAGAAATGAACAAACAGAGCACGGTGGCAATTTTGAAAATAATTAGTGAACTATTGTTCATACAGAAATCAATGGTTGTTCACAGATAAATCAAATCGGCAAACACCATAGTACCTTGCAAATCTGGCTATGTAGTATTATTAACTCAGCGCTTTGCACCTAGTGCTCTGCCCTGCTGGAAAATCAAAAAAATAAAGAACTAAGAAACATCTAGAAATAACAAATGAATTAATGAAATCAAAACCAGAAAAATGATTAGAGATTCTAATTGTTGTTCACATTAATATGAAAAAACTAAAGCGCGGATCTCCCTCACCTTATCCATCCTTGAATGGAGATTGCGTTGGCTAATTTGTTTCACCGAAATATTTCCTCTTATGTTTTGCTCTGGCTCCCATAAAGAACAACAACAAAAAGACAGAAAAACAACATATAAAAACAACCAAAACAACAACAAAAAGACAGCACAAACATATAAGAAATCCGCATACTCAACGAAGAACATACACATAGTCAAAAACAAAGAGAGCGCTCCACATATTCAATCATAACACACCACACCAGTGTACCACCGCATGGGAGGAGATCAGAGAAAAGCAGAGGAAGCATAATAAATGTTTTTGAACTGGATCGTAACATATATATAGACCCTGCCATGCCATGTTTTTCCTCTCGATTTTATCTTGATACAACGGTCATGTTCTATGAATTCTGGACCATCAATATTGGATTCTTGAAATTTGACAGGAAAAACCGATTCCAGGTCATCATGATTGCTAGTCATCATTATTAAGTTTCTTAAAAAGTTTCTAAAAATAGCAATTATATAGAAAAATCGATTCCAGGTCATCACGATTGCTGGTCATTGTTATTAAGTTTCTAAAAAAAGCAATTATAAAAAGCTAGATCGTGTTCAAGATGTTAAAGTCTCAAGTCATTATATCAATGATAATATTAGAATCTCAGGTGAGATTCAAACTTTAGTTATAGAATTTCTTTTTATATTTTGA
>APFE030042155.1:1926-25880 GCA_000404065.3 Pinus taeda
ATATAACTTATATTATTCATTCAAAAGAAACCATTCAAAGTTGTAAATAACCATTAATTTATTTAAACAAATTTCTTGGGATAATATTCACTAATTTATTAAACTTACCTAATTTCTCTCATCTCTAGAATTAAAATAATAATATAACAAATTAGATTAAATTTATTTATGGCCTTCGTCCCAGTGTCAAATATAGCTGTTATGTAGCCGTTAGAGTCTCTGCTCAGCCTATTTAAATTGCTAAAGCCTGATCTGTTCTTCAACTTGTCCTGACGATGAACCACACTAGTTGGTTCGAAACGCGTCGACGATAATCTTCTTATGTGATTTACGCCGAAGCTTTTTTTACAAATATGATGGATCACAGAAGCCTCAATTCTACAATATGTAAGTAGGCATTTTAGCAAAACTTATGCATAAGCATCTAGGTTAATATTGTACAATTATGTGTCCATTCAATTTTTAGAACTTGAGTGTACTTTGTTTGTCCTTGAAGTGCATTTATGTCTTTGAGAAATTAGTAAATAGTATCATATAGTCCTAGAGAGCATTTGTAGAGTTATAAAGTCATGATAGAAAAGCCCAAAGCATACTTAATTATCATGTCCATGCTTCATTTTTCTATGTCATATTTGATTAATCTAAGTAAAAGTGAGAAAAATATATAAGTATGCATTTTAGCAAAACTTATGCATAGGCATTTAGGTTAATATTGTGCAATTATGTGTCAATTCAAATTTCAGAACTTGAATGTACTTTCTTTGTCCTTGAAGTGCAATTATGTATTTTGAGAAATTGGTAAATAGTATCAGTTACAATATTAGTAAACTTACAATAAAATAGAAAAATTATTTTAAACAATTAAGTATAAAAGAATTGTATTAATTGTAAATTTTGATATAAATTTCATAAACTCAAAATATTTTAAAACCATCCTAAAATTTTAAATCTCACCAAACATCTATAAATGGGAGGTGAGCAAACATACTGAAGGAATAAGATGGTTATCAGTCTTTGTCCATGGTAAAGGTACTTCAAAATTCCTAACAGAATCAGAGAGTGATTTGATGCCAACGAAACTTAAACCGGCAAAAAAAAATTGGGGACGATTTATCTAAGATTGAGATTATCATATTGGCAAAAAATGCATCGAATTATCTAAGATTGAGATTATCATATTGGCAAAAAAAATTCTGGCATCGAATTATCTAAGATTGAGATTATCAAATAGCAAGAGACATTGACTTTGAAGCAATGGATGGCCTTCTTAACATGCAAACTGTATTTTTCATTATTGAAATGCAATGCCTAGCACTCTTCCATTCGTATTCTTTCCAATTTTCCTACTCTACATAATATCTCCATTAAATTTATCTAATACTACCACTTTGATCTTAACTTGGCGTCTGCTAAAATTTTCGAAAAAAAACCACTTTTCCGCGACTGTTGTTCGTTCTTCATGTCATCTACCCACATCTCTAACTCCACTTCTTTAAGATTCTTCAGCTTCGCTAACCTTTCCGGTATATTATTTTCCGGCAGCTTGCACCCCTTGAATCTCACACTTCAATTTCGACATTGCATCCATGCACCAGGGAATGCTTTTCAAATGCATAAACTTTACTATCACCAGCTCTTCCAAGTTGAGAAATGCTCCAGGTTTCCCAAACTCACTTGGAAATTCATTGAAGTTCGGGTTCGTATTCGACCCCAAGTGTAGCTTTTTCAGATTAGGAATCCTTTCTAGCCCTGTAAGATCTGCAACAGAGCAATTTCCCAGCTCCTCTAATGTTAGCTCCATGAGATTTTGAAGCTGAAAAATCCATTTAGGAACCACGCAGTTAGAAAGATGAAGTATTTCAAGGCGTTCCATGGTTACCATGTCGGTTGGAAGATGAAGGGCCGCATTCATACCATGATTGCTAACATAAAGGGTTCTCATCTTTGTCATGCCCCGAAATACCTCATCGTCCACCAGTTGAAGATCAACCGCGTTTAGACTGTCAAATTGTAATGATAGGTGTTGGAGAAGAGTCAATCTTTTGAGATCCCTCAGTTGGAAGGCATTGGCAGTGGTTGCATTTCCAACTGTGATTCTCAAACCTGTCAATGTCTGCAGATAGATGAGCTTCGATATCCCCACAGGAAAATTATTTACTGCAGGGCCTAATTTCAAATGTAGCATAAATTTGTGCTTGTCTATCCCTGAATGCAGCCTTTTTACAGGGGTCTCACTAAGATCCAAAAATTGCAGGTGCCGGAGACCACTCAAGGATTCGGGCAGTTCCTCTATCATTGTCCGAGATAAATTCATGTACTTCAAAAGCCTTAAATTCCCTATAGAATCGGGCAATGATCTGATGAGAGTACAACTTAAATCTAACACACACAGATGTCTCATATTGTGAAAAAAACTGGCAGAAATTGAATGAAGACTGTAATTATGAGATAGAAATAGAATTCTGAGCCCTGGACACTGGATGTCCTCCTTAATTGTAGATATCTCATTTTTCATTAATAAAATTCTACGCAATCCTTGGCATTCTTTCGCTGGTATCTTTTGCAATTGTCCTCCGGGCTTTAACAAACATTTAGTTTGCTCAGAAACGGCTAAATCATGCAGTAAATCGTGCACTTTGCAATTTTTTACTCGATCATGCCCACCAAACTCTGAATTATAAGCTCTCCCTTGCTTAGGCTCATCGAATTATGATTTGGTTCGAATTCCCTGAGCACCTGGTGGAGCAACTCCATAACATCGAATTTTTGAGATATTGCCAACCAAACCTGATGGTGGAAACGTTGACGTATCTCTTTGCTGTTGAAAATGCGTTGGAGTTGAAGGGTCTTGCCCTGCCCTCCCATGCCCACAATGGCAATCACTGGACGGCTGCCTTCCTTCAATATCCATTCAGTAATCATTTGAATCTCGCCGTCCATCCCCACAATCTGTGATTCTTGAAGGACAGCATGTGATCTTTCTCTGGTTTCTTTAAAATTATGTACATCCAATCCCTGACCATATTGAGCATTCACATCCAAAACAGAGGCAAGCAATTTCAGCATTTTAGCATTCTGTTGGATCAGCTCGAGTCGCTCCTTTAATCCCCTAATTTTGTGGCCCATCTTTAGCCGTAATTTCAGTTTGGCAAAGATGTCATCAACTGGCCCACATTGCTCAACCAGGTAGTCAGCGTCGGCAACAAAATCCTCAAGACTGTCAAGCCAATTGGATACCAAACTGGAGTTCCTTCTCTCTCCGGCGTCCATCAGAAGACATTTAATGGAAGAAAGCTCATCAAGAAAAAATTCAAAATCCTTTCTGAAATTAACAATCAGCGATACCTCTTGGGAGAATCTCTCTAGGACGACACCAGTGAATTCGTCTATAAGCGCTCTAACAACAGCCGCTTCTGCCATGTTTCAGTTTGAGAAATCTGCCCTCCCACTCTGCTCTGCGTTTGTTCACGTATTAGAGGCTCTTCAAAGCAAGCACGCAACCACGTAACAAGTTGAGCCTTCACTCTTCGGGTTTGCTCTGCGAGAATAACGACTCGCTCGCTACTATAAGATTCTTATAGTGAGATGGGGTTTTGTGGTAACCATAAACTCAGCTTTTAATTTAGACTTTGGAACACCTGTGGATTACGGGGCAGTCATTCAATTTAGATAAGGAGTCGTCTACCTAGCCGGAGGTGGCTGGAATTTGGGTGAAATTTTTTCAAAAAAATTTATAGAGACAGTGTTTTAGTGGTGTTTTTGATGGTAGAAATAGATTTAGCACCATCAAAATGTCTCATGTCTAATACACTTAAAATTTTGAAATTTAATAACTATAATTTGGATTTACAAAAATCTTTAACTAATTTTCTCTAAAACTAAAATTTCCATAACTTTTTGGGCAATTCCTCGAGCTACTTAGACTACGGTTTTAGATAATGTGTGAGAATTCCATACTAACGAGAGTTATTAACATTGTGCGTTGAATAAATAATTTTTGTTAGTTGGCCATATTCCAAAGGAAAATAAATGGAGTCGTCTAACGAGGCGGAAGAATTGCCCAAGAGGTTAAAAGCTGCTGGAATTCGGACAAAAAAATTCAAAATCTTTTGTAGAGGCAGTATTTGAATAGTATTTTTGATGATGGAAATAGATTCAGCGTCATCAAAAATTCTGAGACACCTAAAATTTTGAAGTTTAACAACTATAATTTAGATTTACAAAAATCTTTGCCAAATTTTCTCTATGACCAGTTCTAAACTAGACTAAATAAATATAACACATAACACACTGTCAACACGAATTCTATCCGACGATACAGTCAACAGTCATCGATATTTCCCGCGGTACACACGCAAGCAATGACATTATCATTCCCTTGTAAATGGTATCCACAAAGTCAATAGTCAGTGCGCATGGTGTGCACGAAGTCAATAGTCGGTGCATAATTAACGCTGCGCGCCTTCAATCTATGACCCGAGGGTTGGAATGTGACAGGCGACCCGAGGGTTGGAATGTGACAGGCAAAATGTCCCGTCACGTCAAATACATTTAAAAAATTTGCATTACTCATTGTGCATTGAAGTTTTATTTTTTAATTGCGCATGGTGTCCACGAAGTCAATAGTCAGTGCACAATTGATGCTGGGCGGCTGCAATCTATGACCCGAGGTCGGCTGCAATCTATGACCCGAGGTTTGGAATGTGACAGGCAAAATGCCGGGGCGCGTCAAATACGTTTAAAAAAATTGCATTACTCATTCATGAGATGTGAACATGTTTTTGAAGTTTTATTTTTTTCCAAAATGTCATTAAAATCTTATAGGCACGTTCCATGTGGACCGGGACCTATCAGTCATATCAGTCACGTCACGCGAATCGAGTCGTTCGTTGTTGGGTCCTGGATTTGGTGGGCATCCTGCGCTCACGAAGGCATTACTATGTGAGATTCATTATAAGTCCAAAGCTTTTTGATCAAATGACTATCAATCCACTTTATATTACTAATTGCATTAGATGTTGCAACAAAGTGTATATAAATGTTTCTCATATATAGAAGAATAGTATAGAAAATGTATATAAATGTTTCTAATATATAGAAGAATAGTATAGATGAAGAAATGTTGTTTAGTTTGGCTTTGTTTCATTTGCAAAATAAATTTATGTCATTTAGTAATATCGAGTGATAAATAAATACCAATTTAGGGTTTTCCTTGGACTACATAGTGAGCTCATTTTGGATCCAATGTTATCCAGATGACATCATCAAGCTTAATGTCGGATATGAGGAATGAAAAATAAACAATAAAAATAACATAATAAAATAATATTCCATAACACGTTTTTATAAACAATAACAATTACTTGGACAATCTGTGTATAAAAAATTTAAGTTTGGCACTTTGGTCACTCTCTAGTTTGAACTAGGCATACCCAATGTTTCGTGTCAAATTGAAAAATCACTTGGACTTGCAACCATGAATATGAAAAACTTAATGCCTTGAGTCGAAACATTTGGCCATGAGTTGCATTCAAAGAGGATAACTTTAGAAGCAATTCTCCCATATGAATTTTTACAAATGTCAATGAATACTAGAGAAGGATATTGTTTGGGCATTTGGAAAGGAACTCGAACCTATGAGATGCACCCATATAAGAGCCACAAGTGTCAAAATTAAAATTATGTTTATTTTCACCGTTCCCTTTTTAGATTTCCTAGAAAATCAACTTTGCAAGAATTGTGGTTATAACATAGATGTGTTTGGTCATGTATCCACAACATACAATTAATATCTACATTTTGATTGAGTAGGTTTATCCAATAATTTGGATTCACAAAAATGTAACCACAAGCTGATGGAGGTTATCTAAACGAAGAAATGCATAAACAAAATGAAATATATAAAGCACACATGCATAACAACTACATGATAGAAATTTGCAGAGGAGGAGGTGCAAGTTTGAATCCAAGAAAATTGCATTCGTTAGCATAGAAATTTATGCAATAAAGATATAAAAGAACTGAGTAACATGCTTTATTATATTGCACCACCTTCCAAGGTGCAATGATCTACATGACCTGTAAAATTGAAGATTGAATGAATCCGAAATTTCATGGGTGTAAAATTTGTTAGATAACAAGATGTTGATGTAATAACAAACATTTGAAACTAAAATAATGAATTTGATTAGAACTATTAGCAAGTTTATAAAAATTAGAAAATACTTTCTAAAAGATAAACTTAAGTATAAAGTGTTATAACTAAAAGAAATAACAATAACAAGTACAAGCTCCCTGTTGACATCAAGAAACTGGGACCATTTTCATCTCCAAATATTAGGCAAATCATTATTAGTTTCCGACTGTTACATTGAAACTAAAACTAAATACAAAATGCACCCTACATTCCTTCATTGTAGAATGAGTAGTGTGTATATTGTTCCATTTGTGGTAATCAAAAGAGATATTAATAGTACTAAATGCATGTCTTGAAACAAAAATGATGAAACTATATTTATTAATTCATATTAGAAACATTTATACACCAAAATTAATTAATGACCATCGTCAATAATAGTTATGTGTGTTGTCAAGAAATGAGGAAACATATACAATGCTGAAAATTTACACAATGGCTTAGTAGTTCACTAGGACAAGACCTATACTTAAAAAACAGAGAGCCTGAAAATGAAGGTGCCTTGGTGTAGGCATAATCTAGTGGTATAGGGTAGTTTCAATACTTTTAGTCATAAATGGAAGGCGAACCATGGCATATTGAACACAAATGAAAATTTATATGTTGTTGAAGATGCATATTTTTATAATGCCAATGAACTTGAATTGCCTACATTTTTTCACGTTCATGTATATGGACTATGCATTTGAGAAGAGATTTGATCTTAAATACTAGCTATAAATTTGGTTGAAGGCAGTAAGTACATCGGTATGCTTGGATTTGGTGCAAGTAAACTCTTGTTTTGTATGTTGTGCAATGCAATTTATTTTGCTTCTATGTCAATACAATAACTATATAGCGTTGATATGTGTGATTCCATAGGACTTTCTCCAAGAGAGAGGGAGTTTCGTAAGCAAGAAGACAAACATATAATAATAATGTAAAATATGCAATTATTCATTTATAGTAAGTGAATGCAAAAATTGTTAATATATGGATAAAGCATGGTATACAAATAGAGAGAGCTTATTCATTATGTGAAACATGTTGGAGATGTTAATGTAGGCATTGAAGTAGCTCCTCTGGTGGAGGAATTTAATGGAGTTCTTCTACAAGTTTTCTCCATGTGATATTTTTGTTTTCTTGCATTTTAATGTAACAATCAAAAGTGAATGTAGAAAAAATATAAAGATCTTGTAGAAAGGTACTCTTGATATTATTGTGAATGTAGGTCATTGACATTTAGTCTTCCCAATGTCTATTATAGCTTTCAACAATGTCTTACCTTCAGATTTATGTATAGTATATTCCCAAGCCATTTTCAAGGGAACTTGCATATTTTCATTTCATTTTATTGGTGGAATGAGTGAGTGAGTAGGATTGCTTTGATCCTAAGGAGGCTCAATGTATTTAGTAAAGGCTAGAACAACATGACTGTAAGCTATAGAGGTGTAGTTTCTTCTTTGTAGAAGATGGATATATTTTTCCCAAGTGAACCATTGACAAGTCTGACTAAAACCCAAAGGTTTGAGGTTAGCATTAATTTTCGGCCTATGCATAGCAAGATGATTGACTCTAATTGGTCATCTTAAGAGGAAATGGTGGAATTTGTTTTGTTGTGTTTTGAAATGGATCTTGTGACCAAAGTGTTTAAAAATTTCAACATATGTTTATTATGTAGCAATGTTTGAAAATTGGTTGGAAATAGATGCATGGAATCATGGAATTAATGCATCTCATCTTTAGACAAGAAGGAATTTGTTCATGACATGAAAAATTTCCAGCATTCAAGTGTTTTCTTTGCATTTCGTATGCTTTGGAGGATTTTTATAAAAGTAATTTGGGTGGTGTTGTTTCCTTGCCAAAAAAATATAGCGTCCAATGTAATGATTATTTTGAATGTGTTCCATAATGCACTCCTGTGGGAAGTGCCTACATATAGTGGAATTCCTTTAACAAGAAAGAGTTAGCTAAGGTCGTTAACTAATATAATGGAGAAACCACGAAAATGAGTGTTTCTTTGTTGTGAAAATTCTTATTGGGAATGGGATCCCCCAAGGACAGTTTTGGGGCTAAAAGCCCAGATTTTGGGTTAATTTTGTAATAAAGTAGTAAAGTCTCCGCATTTTGTGGTCGCGGAGCATGAAAGTATCATGAGTCATAAAGGGTTGTCCGCCCTTATTTTGTAAAGTGTAAGGTTGGTTATAAAGATCCACCCATGGTCCGCGGACCATGGGATTGTATAAAAATAGCTATGTTAGTAAGCTCTACGGAGTCGAAGTCGAAGAAGAAGATGTATAAGAAAAGAAAGGATTGAAGAGTCATAGAGAGAAGCTCTAGGTATTTTTGAGTCTTAGCATAGGTAGAGGATTTGCAGCTGAGTGCGCAAAGGCCTAGGGTGGAAGTCCATAGCTATGTGTGCAGACCCATGCAGCTGTGTGCACAAGGCGAATAGAGTTTGTAATAGTCATTGGATATCAATAAAGAGAAGTATTCTACAAATTCTACATCTTTATTTCCTGTTAATGCATCTGATTATACTGTGTTTTGGGTTTAATTTACCATGTTGATGAAATTCGAGATTATATGGGTTAACTGAATGCAAGTAATAATATCATTTACGCAGAGCCAACTGTTATTGTTTAGTAAGATAAGTAAAACGGTTAAGGTAACTTGGGAACCTATATGATACGTTGTCATCACAGCGCGAAGGTCGATCGTATCCATTTGCGGAGGTACTGAAGAGCGGAATAGAGGGCCAAACTGATAGAGCCCTAGAACTTGGTGGCCTGCGCGAAAGTAGGGACAAAGGGTGAAAACCGACACCACGACCATCTCAAGGTGTGGAAACTTGGTTCCAGCATCCCCCCATACAGCTTTGGGTGAGACTTCAGTCCACGCTCCATGCGCTGATGCAGAAAGGGCCAGTAGTGTAGAGATTTGTTTGGCTAACTAATGCTAAACCTGGGTCAGGCCCCACGCAACCAATAAATGGTTTCGTTGCTGGGATCGGGATCTGCATGAGAGATGTGTGATGTCATTTCACTGTAATCCAACTACGAAAGAGATCGAAGACTAGTTGGATAGAAAGATCCACGAATTCGCGGTGCAAGAGAATAGAAATCCATGACTGATAAAGGAATAGTGGCTAGACAGGTACTTATATAAAGAAATCCATAAGATCTTTTTCTCCTCCTTCCCAGTCGAGTTATATGAGTGGATCGCAAAGCTAGTGGATAGCCAGGGAAGGTGAAGACTTGACATCCCTATCGTCTGGACCCCTAATTAGTACGATGACAGGAAGCTTCTGAAGATAAGATCGCCCTTGGTGTTGATCATTGGCTCGATAGTATCCTAGGAGGATTTGTGACTGAATTTGCGGTCGACACCTCAGTCAATAATAGAGAGGCAGAGCGGCGCTTCTTCAAGGGTCTGCAAGGTAAGTACTTGAAGTCTTTAAATACTTGGATTAAGATGTTGTTGTGTGAAAAGAGGTTTATGTAGTTACCTTGATGTTGGGAGCTACGAGAAGTGGAAAAGCCTACAAGAACGAAGGAAGAACGAGCCCTAAATACAACTCATTGATTTCACCTCCTCTAAGTGATGACGAAGGAGTATTGCAGGCTTCTCCGTGAAGTGCAGTTCGATTAATAAAATAGGGGTTCCCGTGAATACCACCTCCACCTACACCACCTCCGCCCTCACCACCGTTTCCTTCAACTTTTCCCGCGCTACCACTGCCTCCACTACCATTCAGTATGGCACATTTAGTGAAGTTGCCTTTGTTTAAGGGCTTGGGGAATGAAGACCTGGACCAATTTTGGTTCGTCATAAAAGTTGTATGGGAAGCTCAGGGCGTTACAAATGATAACTTGAAGAAGGCAACAATGGTTAGTGCCCTGCAAGATTGTGTGCTGACCTAGTACATCAAGTACTCTAGTGATAACCCAAACACGAGAGTGGTAGATGTCCAGCCCGCGCTGAATAAAGAATTCAGTAGGCCTAAATCTGAGGCATAGTCGATTATGGGATTTAAGGAGAGTGCGATGAAACTAGGCGAGACACCTTGGTAGTTGGATCAGAGGTTGAAGTGACAAATCCGCAATGTTAATATGAACTTAATAGATGGATGGCACCGTGAATCGTTTGTGGCTTCACTCCTACCACACTTAAGGGTTCCGCTCTCGCAACAGAAAATTTCAATTCAGGCAGAGGCCTTGGAGATTGCAATGAGGCTACATGAAATGCCAATGCAAGACCCGAATCTGGGGGTTCAATAGATCCATGTGCAGTTGAAACATCTTCGCCTTGAAATTGAAAGTCTGAAGCAGGAAAGAACATGTCGCCCGAGGTGCGCGAGGAGATATGGTGCCTGAAGTGTAAGGGTCAGGGGCACGAAAAAGATCACTACCCTGTCTTTGTGAACTATATTGTAGGAGGAGGACCGATGTCGCTTAGACCAGAAGCCCAAGCAAGACCAAGCGTGGGGCCTTCGTTATGGTGCGCTATATGTCAGGTAGCAGGTAAAAATGCAACTGATAATTTTCATCTGCTGCCAAAGTTTGTATAAACACTGCAACAACTATTCTGCAACTTCTGTAAATCGGTTGGGCATGATGAGCACAATTGTAGAAGTTATGGATTGATGATGGATAGAACACTCACCTATAGGGTTCAGGCAGAAATGTGGCCCCCTGACCAGGGTACAGGGATGGTGTGAATAGGTTTTTAGGGGTGCAACTGAGGTCGAGGTGGAGGAGGGCCTGATAGAGGTTGAGGACAGTTGATCTCTTATAATTGTGGGGGACCAGGACACTATGCTCATGATTGCACCAACCCAACGCATTCGTCGTGTAAATATTGCACTCTATTTGATCATGAAATGAAGGATTTTCCTATGCTAATAGTGAGGCTATGTGAAAACGGGGCACTACCACCTCATCCAACTCAGAACCTGCAAATGATGAGGTCGGAGCCCCATGAAGAGGATCTGAATGTGAATATAGTGGTTCGAAGTGGAATTACAACAGGTGACGATAAGGGGAAACAACCTGAGCACAGCGCATCGGTCCGCAAAGCTCCAGAGAAGGAGGCTGAATTTAATTTGGAGCGTGCGCCCGAAATGTTCATGGAAGCAAAGAAGAGCTTCGCTGAGGCCTCCACCTCGGGAAGAAAGGATAAGCCTAATTCAGGGTTGGACCCCTCTATGCTTAAGGCTTTTCTAGAAACCTATATGAAGCTACTACACAATAGTAAGGATATGAAGGGATTACAGGAACTCATAAATAGATGCGTAGGAAACACTCTCGGAGAACTGCGCGTGGTACGAAAGATTGGTAAGCATAAATCTAGGACAGGATGAAAGATGAGACTAATCACGCAGATAGGAGAATATGAAATGGATCAGGTTATTTTGGATCACGAGTTAGCCACGAACATTCTACCAAAGAAGACTTGGGAGCAGATGGGGAGACCCGTGCTGCACTGGTCAGCGATTCAGCTAAGGATGGTGAATCAGTAGAAGATCATCCCTATGGGACGGTTGCAGGGAGTGACGGTAGATATTGAAGGCAAAGTGCATTGGCTGACTTTGAAGTAATAGAAATTTTCGATGATAGCAACCCCTACCCTGCGCTCCTTGGCATTGATTGGGCTACTGACATGAGCAAGGTGATCAACCTAAAGAAGCAAAAGATGATATTTGAGAAGAAATCGCTCCACATTATAGTACCCCTAGATCCCGCAGAAGGATTGCGCTATAGTCGACCAGTCCGCGACTACGAAAGTGATGACGCTTTGGACTGCATCGATAAGATAATAGCGCGAGACCAGGATTGGGTGAATCTGACAGCTGATGGAAGAATTTCATGGGACCACGAAAGTTCCTGCACCTCAGACTCTGATGAAGAGCTAGAACGTTGGTAGAACCAATTGCATGAAGTAACCACACTGAGCTGTAATATGATGACCAAGTCGTTGTGCTGTGTGTCATTGGAAATACAAAATCTGCCCACTTATGATGGAATGACCGATGTGGATGTTTTTATGGATGCATTTGAGAGGGAAGTACCAGAAAAACAATGCTTATAGGCTTTGGATTGGGCACTGTGCACTACGCTCGCGAGATGGGGGTACGCACAAAGGTAGTTTTAATGATAGGCACAACTTTAGTAGAATGATGAAAAACCGCTTTAGGAAGCCAAAGATACGCTTGACAAATAAGTATGGCGGGAGGAATGATCCACACAAAGACGACCAAATGGGCTCAAGCTTATGGAATGAAGCCCCAATCGGAATGGGTGCACTTGTTCTGTCACACCTTAGATTTCATCCTGATGAACTGGTACTTGGAAACTGAGCTCCGCCATGGCATAGGTGAATGGGATATTCTTCGCAAAGGCTTCATAATGACATTCAGCTTTGAAGACGGGTTTGATTGTACTGACGAAGCGCTATAGGAAGTGAAAGCAACAATCTTTAGGATACCAAAGGTTCCCTTGGACCTAATTCAACCCGATTGGACTACTCAGCTGAGCCCTGCGCTAGAATGCTATAGCGTGACTGTTGAAGAAGAGGATGAGGATCCGTGAAAGATTAAAATGCCTGAAACAGAGAGACACTGCGAGGTTGAGGGACCGCAAATTGAAAATCTTGATATCACTGTGCCACTGAAAACGAAGAAGGTAAGTATTGGTATGGAGGTGGAGCCCAAAGTCGCAAAGATTGGAGATTACTAGGACGATGCGACGGTGGATAAGGTCATTGAATTTCTCCGCGAATACCAAGATTTGTTCCCTACCAAGTTTACGGAGTTAAAAGGGATCACACGAGACCTAGGTGTTATGAAGATCACGTTAAAACCCAACACAAAGCTAGTTAAGCAAAGCCCTTACCGTCTCAATCCGAAGTATAAGGAGAAGGTTTGCTTAGAGCTAGACAATATGCTCGGGGTAGGCATCATTGAGCCCGTAGAAGAATCCAATTGGGTAAGCCCAATGGTGGTACAAGAAAATAAGTAGAAGGATGAAATAAGGATATGCGTAGATCTCAGGAAGTTGAACGATGCCTGCGTACATGATCCCTTTCTGACTCCGTTCACTGATGAAGTTTTGGAAAATAAGGTGGCCAGGAAGTGTACGCCCTCACTGATGGGTTCTCTGGGTACCATCAGATCAAAATCACGCTGGAGGATAGAATAAAGATGACCTTCAGGATTGAGTGGGGATTTTTTCAGTATACTGTAATGTCGTTCGGATTGAAGAATGCGCTTGCGATTTTTTCGCACGTCGTCATTGCTACATTCAAGGAATTTATTCATAAGTTTCTAGAGGTATATTTTGATGATTGGACTATGTTTGTATTGGTGAAACGTCATGTGGAGAGTTTATGATTAATGTTGGATACTTGTCGAAGATACCAGATCGCGCTCAATTTGAAGAAATGCCTGTTTCGTGTTCCTTTTGGGACCCTACTGGGTCACGTGGTTTGTAGGCAGGGACTGATGGTAGATCACGTGAAGATCACATTGTTAATTAACTTGGAGGTGCCAAGTAGTGTGAAATAGCTACACTCAACCTTAGGACATATGGGGTATTACAGGAAGTTTATCAAGGGTTATACCTAGATCACTGCGCCTATGGAGAAGTTGTTGAAAAAGGATGTCATGTTCTGTTGGAATGAGGACTGTAAGAAAAGCCTAGATGTATTAAAACAAAATATGGTCACCATGCCGATTTTAGTCTTCTTAGATTGGACGAATGAGTTTCATGTACACGTCGACACCTCATGTATAGCACTGGGAGTCGTACTGACACAGGTTGGCAGAGGAGAATTGGACCATCCTATAGCATTCACAAGAAGAAGGTTATCAAAGGTTGAGAAGAACTATTACACCACCGAGCGCGAAGGATTAGCCATGGTATATGCACTCCAGAATTTTAGACACTATCTGTTGGGTGGACACTTTAAGATGTATACAGATCATTATGTGTTGAAATACCTGGTCAATAAGCCTATGTTGGTGGGAAGGATCTGCAGATGGTTTTTATTGTTCCAAGAGTATGAATTTGAAGTTATTTTGAATCATAGACAACTAAACACGGGACCAAACCATTTGTTGCGCATCGAAACAAAGGGAAGAGCCCACTAATTTGGAGGAGGGATTACCTGATGTACATATATTTGCAGTGCGCGTCGTAGATGGTCATTTTGAAGACATCATACGCTTCCTAATGACAGGAACTACCTCGGAAGGATACACCGTCCAACAGATGAAGGAGCTAGTGGTGTGTGCGATAGACTTTTTTGTCATTGTTGGGAATCTACAAAATGGGGTCTAATGAAGTATTGCGGTGATATGTACCGGAGTTTGAAAGAAGCAATATCCTCATAGACACTCATGGGGTTTCTTCGGGAGGTCATTATGCAATAAGAGCAACCGCACAGAGATTCTACATGCAGGGTTATGGTGGTTAACCCTTTATCAGGATTCAAAAGCTAACTGTAAGGTGTGCAATGTATGTCAAAGCATTGGTAGACCTTTGTGAAGAGATGAGCTTCCTCTGAACTCACAGATGATGTTACAACCATTCGAGAAATGGGAAGTAGATTTTGTGGGACCCATTTAGCTTCAAGGGAAGAAGACGGGTGCGTGATACATTATCACCACAATGGAGTATTTGACGCGATGGGAAAAGGCACAACCTATGAAGGACTACATAGGCACAACAACTGCGAAGTTCCTCTTCGAGTACATACTGACGCGATTTGGATGTCCGAAGATTTTGATGAGCGATCATGGTACTCACTTTTTGAATGAAACTATCAGCGTGCTAATGGAGGAATTTCAGGTATATCACCAGAAAGTACGCCTTATCACCCACAGGCTAATGGGATGGTGGAAGTGTTGAATAAGGTACTAGAGAATGCACTGACCAAGTTCTGCAACACTCGGCGAAATGATTGGGATTTGCACATACCCATAGTACTATGGGCCTATTGGATGACATACAAGAAGTTGACTGGACAGACTCCCTTTAGGCTTGTTTATGGTGTTGAAGAAATGATCCCATGGAATACATTGTGCCTAGCCTGCACATAGTGGAAATGGCGAGAATGACGAATCGCAGAGCCATGGAAGAGAGGCTCACGCAGCTGGACGAGCTTGAGGAAGAAATATTGCTTGGTGGATTCCACCAACAAGTGTAAAAGCATCATGAAAAAGCATGGCATGATCGGCACATTAAATTGCACACCTTCAAGGTAAATTATCTAGTTTTGTTATATGACAACAAGATTCATAAATTTCAAAGGAAATTTAGGATGCACTGGATGGGGCCCTATGTCATCAAAGAAATTACCGATGGTGGAGCAGTGCAATTGGTTAATTTGAATCGAGATCCCTTCCCAGGAAAGGTGAATGACAGCCGATTGAAGCCGTACACTGGTGGTATGGCCATGTGACGATATGAGGGTAGCACAGTCTTAGTGCTCTAGGTAGCTGAAAGGAGGTGCGGGACTATAAACTACACTAACTGGGTTGGGGAGCTGCGTGAGTGGAGGATTGTACGAAGCAAGGAAGTGTCACAGTGTTTGTGACAACATGAAGGGAGCTACGCTACCCAAGGAAAAATCGCGCAGGTTTACCGGAAAGTGACTGTTAAAGTCACAGTTCATGAGTTGACGATAGAAATGCGGCCAAATGGAGCAGGCGACTGGCATTTAAGACGAAATTTATGGGTTAGATCCTTGTAAATTTGCCGCTAATTTGGCATTAATGGACTGAATGTGGGGGGACCAATCAGATTTGAATTCAAAATTCCCTATAAATTACAGGTGGCTACCCAGTGAAAAAAACTTGGCATTTTGAGAAGTGAGTTGTCAAGCTCTCAGGTGCACATGAACGTGAATTCTTTAAAGATCTGATAGCGAGTCTGGCATTTGAACAATTATCACCGGAGACATAAGAATTGGTGAATAGCATCATGTCGACCTCCGCAAAAGCAATGGACACTGAAGAAGTGGTGGCTGAGGAGGTTGTGTAGGAAGTTGATATGGAGGCCAAGGAAGCTGCTCCAGAGGTTGCCGAAGTATTAGCAGAAGTACCCAAATCACCACGGACATTGAGACTGAAACAGACCCCGACAAAAGAGACTGCAAAGGATAAAAAGGGAAAGCAAACTGCCACACCAATGCACACATCGCCCAGAAAGAACCCACCGAAGAATGTGCCCACTGCACAAGAGAAGGGTAAAGCCATTGATCTAGAGCTGGAGGAGGAAGAAATTGAATACATCTCGATGGAGGATGAAGAATTGGGGATAGATGTGGAGGAAGTTGAAGTTCGGGGTGTTGACCCTATCACTTGGTTTCCTCAGTATGTCCCTCTATGCAAGGGAAAGACCAAGGTGCGAAAGGACATTGATGAGAGCAAGGTCCCCTTGCAAACCCCTCTGCTACAGGACGAGCTTATCTTCGAAGGATCGCGCTTCGGGGGAGTTCTTGTGTTAAAACTAGAAGATTGGGACTTGGCTGACCATGAAAAGTTCCCGCACCTGGCGACCAAGCAGACGATGTGCCAAATTATTGACACAACCTTTGAGATGACCACATTGGAACCATGGAAGTGGCTCAGGGGAGTAGACAAGGCAGGTCTGCTCAACCTGCTATGGGTGTCGTACTACAATTGCACCCCAATTACAGTATTTGTCATCAAGTAGCTACTATGCTTGGTGCATGATGGGTGTCTATGGTTGGAGGAGCCTATACCCATCACCAATAGCTTGATCCATAGGATCATGTGGCTACCCTACTCAAGAGAAAATCCGGCCATGATATTTGGCAGTAAAGGTGGCGAGTAGGCTGTCGCAGAGGATATGAAGACAAAATTTAAGCTTGTGAAGAAGCTGGGGGGCTATGTCATCTCAAGCATCAACGAATTGGCAGTTAAGGTGGTCACATAAATTTTGGTCGGAAAGGTGATGAGAAAGTGTCATGTAGATGAGGTGCCTGCACCCGTCGTCATGCTAGCAGCCCAGTGCGCCGAAGGAGTCTAGTTCAATTGGGCGCACTATCTCTACATCGAGTTCCTTGCGAACTGCTACGAGGCACAGGAGCTCAGCAGGATGTTCCCCTACGTATGGCTCTTGCTGTCTATTGTGCTGGTAGCATGGGAGCTGCCAGAAGATAGTCAATTCCCATCGGTCACGCTGGACCTACCAGAGGCAGCGAAGTACGCTTCGTTGTGGGCAACCAAGGATGTGCAACGTATCAAGGACAACAAGATCTTCTGGATATTGATGGAAATGAAAATATGCATGGCCCTCAATCGCAAACCATGATTTTCACCTACTGTGTATGTTGACTGGTAGGGGTACGCAGAGTTCAAGGAAGATTTCCACCATATGTCAATCAGGGCGCAAAAGGACCCTGCATGAACATGGTATGACTTGCCCTACTTAGCCACCGATGATGCAATTGATGTAGTGCTTGAGCGATGGTCAGCCAAGTGGCGCACGACACTAGGCTTGGCAGTGGGGGTGAGTAAGCGCACTGCACAACACAAGAAGAAGGAGGTCACTGCCAAGGCCTAGGCGGAGAGCGATGTCACTCAGCAAGCGAAGCAGGAAACAGGTGGAATAGAGCGGGGCTCTAACAAAGGAGTGAGGTCACGTTTGCCTAAGACAGAGGAAAAAACGGAAGAAAAAACAAAGATGCATGGCGTGGACCCACATGTGACATTCACCCGCATCAAGCGCCCAAGTGAACCAGAGAAAGGAAGGTCGAGGAAGAAGTCCAAAGCTACTAAGACATCACTGGACCCCATCACCCTCAGAGAAAGCCACTTGTATGACATTGGAGATATGGTGTACAATGTCACCACGAAGGCCCTACAACAATTTGATCATTAACAACAACTAGTACTGGGGGCCATCCAGACAGGTCCATGGGAGCTATAGACCTGCGCAGTACAGGCTGACATGACATCCACTAGCCTTGCTAGCAGCACTTCAGAGGCTACCGAGATGCTGTGCATGAAGGTCTACAGCGTGATAGTGCTACCTGATGGAGCACTGACCAAGCAGAATGAGGTTGATAGGACCACTGTCAGCGCCCTCAAGGGAGTAGGGTTAAAATTGGCAGTGCTCCCTAGCGAGGTGCTCCACCTGCTATAGGATGGAGTGATCATGGAGTTGACGGCCCATGAGCACCGCACCCTACAGGTGATTAGTGAGCAAAGGATTAATAATGAATAGATGGCCCTACAACGAGACTCTTCCATCGCCGGCATGACCAAGGTAAGCGACCATAACAAATGTATGATTCAGGTCATGGAGGAGGCATGCCGAATGGTCCTGGAGTTAGCCATTCCCGAGGAGGAACCAATCGAGGTGCACATCCGCAAGCTGGTTACAGGGTGCGTGATGCTTGCACATAAATGGCTAGGGTTCAGCTAGAGTTGAACCTACAGATTACTGAATTACAGTTGAAGGCCCAGCCTTCTACTACACCAGAAGTAAAGGAGCAGCGCATAACCACTGTCACAAAAGAAATAGTAGTGCTTGACAGTGCAGTAGAAGACTGCACTCAACTTTTTTAACAATCGTTCGAGGTCCTCACGAGCCTACAATAGGACCCTAATGTACAACATTTGGAAACAGAAGCGCAAGAACTGCAGAAGTTTCATGATGAGGTAAAAGGCACAATGCTAACCATCGCGCTCGCGTAGAGACTGGAAAAGCTGCAGGAGGCCAAGCAGATGAAGGAACAAGTAGATGCAACACAATACAAGGAGGTCGTATTGAAGGCATGACTAAAGTCATGTTTGGATGAGGCCTACACAGTCACTGCCTCTATTGAAGGGAAGCTTGCGACCCTTCAAGAAACTCGACAGAAACTTCAGGCCGACAATTTAGGAGTAGTGATCGAGCAGATAGTTGAAGAAGCGAAGCAGGCGGCCACACAATGCACTGCCGAGGTTGCGGTTATACAGGTTGAGCTGGGAGGTCTTCGCGCTAAGATCTTCGCGCTCACAGAGTGACTCAAGGGCGAGTCACCATGTTTGTGTTGGGGGCCTGTTGGGAACGGGATCCCCCAAGGACAGTTTTGGGGCTAAAATCCCAGATTTTGGGTTAATTTTGTAATAAAGTAGTAAAGTCTCAGCATTTTGTGTTCGCGGAGTGCGAAGGTGTCATGATTAAAAAAGGGTTGTCTACCCTTATTTTGTAAAGTGTAAGGTCGATTGTAAAGATCCACCCATGGTCCATGGACCATGGGATTGTATAAAAAGAGCTAAGTAAGTAAGCTCTAAGGAGTTGAAGTTGAAGAAGAAGATGTCTAAGAAAAGAAAGGATTGAAGAGTCACAGAGAGAAGCTCTAGGTATTTTCGGGTCTTAGCATAGGTAGAGGCTCTACAACTGAGTGCATAAAGGCCTAGCGTGGAAGTTCGTAGCTGAGTGCGCATACCCCTGCAGTTGTGTGCACAAGGCGAATAGAGTTTGCAATAGTCTGAAGATATCAATAAAGATAAGTATTCTACAAATTCAACATCTTTATTTCCTATTAATGCATCTGATTATATTGTGTTTTGGGTTTAATTTACCATGTTGATGAAATGCATGAATATATGAGATTATATGGGTTAACTAAATACAAGTAATAATATCAGTTTACATAGAGCTAACTGTTATTGTTTAGTAAGATAAGTAAAACACTTAAGGTAACTTGGGAACTTGTACGATACATTTTCATCGCAGCGTGAAAGTACTTGAGCCGCAAGGAAGGGCTGCATGAAGGTCGATCATATCCATTTACGGAGGTACTGAAAGGCGGAATCGAGGGCTATACTGACAGAGCCCTAGAACTTAATGGCCTATGAAAAAGGAGGGAAAAAGGGTAAAAGCTGACATCACGACCATCTCAGGGTGTGGAAACTTGGTTCCAACATCCCCCCATACTGCTTCGGGTGAGACTTCGGTCCGTGCTCCATGGGCTAATCCCGAAAGGGCCAGTAGTGTAGGGATATGTTTGGCTAACTAATGCTAAACCTGGGTTAGGCCCCACACAGCCAACAATTCTTCCTGTAGGCATTCATCAACGTGGTTGAAAAGCTTTGGCCTAATGAATCTCATTTCATAGATTATTATAAATCAAATATGCTTACTTTCTTCTTGAAATGTTTCAACATAGTTACCAATAAAATGGGAACTATTACCTCAAAATGAGAACTCTAGCCCAAAAGCCCAAAAAAAATGAAAAAACAACCCAAAAACGAAAATTGTGTATGCCAGAACAATGTTTTTTTAGGGTAACTTTTCAACATTTTTTTAAAGTGGAAGTAATTTTTTTTTTGGCAAAATGGATGAAAGAAACACCCTCAAAACAATAAGTGTTGGTGTTGGAACAAAAAACAAATCGGGTTACAATTTTGACACTTTTTAGCAATGGAATTAAAGATAAAATATCATGACTTTGAAAAACGCAATATTCCAACAATTCTCAGACATGATGTTAAAGATAAAATATCATGCCTCAAAGCCTGATAATTCCAACAATTTCCATCCATATTTTTAAAGATAAAAATATCTTGACTATAAAAAACACTAAAATTGTAATTGTTTTCAACAATAACATTAAAGATAAAATATCATAACTCAGAAAAACCTTAAGATGTTGACATATTTTCAACCATGGAATTAAAAACCTTTAGTTTTTAACATATTTCAACCATGAAATTATGGATAAATTATATGAGTAAAATAATTTTTAAAAATGAACAAGTAAATGAAATATTCATTATTCCAAGGGTAATTTTTATTTTAAAGGCTAAAAATATAGCTCTTTTCCAATCTTAGCCTAAGACAACTTATCCTATTGCAACAAAAACCTAAAAATCAACCATCAAAACGAAGTGTCCCTTTTAATGAGGCATTAAATTTCGACATTTTTAAAACTATCTTATACCAAATGATTACAATAAATAATATCATGGAAATATCATTGTATAATTTAAAAAATCAACATTAATTTCTATTATTTCTTTACTTTTAATCAAAATGTCAACTTTGGTAGATTGAATATAACATACATTATTTTTATAATTCATTATTGCATTCATTGGGGATTCACTCAGTGAACTTCTGAGATATCACATGCATTTGCGGAATATGAAACAATACCCTTAATTTGACTACATACTAGAAAATCCCTCTAAAATCACATAATACACCCCCTACCAATATGAACCCAATACAACTTCCCAATTTAAAAAACCCATACTTTCACTAGATATTGTAGGTATTCTTTTTTTCAATTAACATTTTTTATACTTGTTTATATTTTCTCATTAACTTTAAGCTCCATTTTTATATTTTCTAATATATTATGTAATTTTTTCCCCAATATATATCCCCCAATATGAACCCACATGGTCTGATATTGCTCCCACATGGTATGAACCAAAATTATTGTCACAAACAAAGCCATTTTCCAATATGTAATTTTCATAAAAAACTCAATACTCATAAGAACAACTCACAAGATGGATCACAAAAAAAACACAAAACCAAAAGTCTTCAGACACAGACCATTTATATTATAAAAATTCTTGGAAATTTACAATTGATTTGTGAAGAGACTCTTCTCCCTTTATATAGAGAAGTTACAAAAAACTTCGGATTCCATCTATCATTATCAGATCTTAAAAGCTAGATCTGATATCTAAATTTTGCACAAGGAATATTTTGCATAGTTGATGTTTTCATGGGAAACTGACATGTTCTTGTCCTTAAAGTAAAAGAATATTCATGAAAGTAAATTAAAAGTAAATATAGAGTGGAGATCCCACCCAGAGGATCCCACGAAATCATGCATGATTGTACTTAAAGTTTTGTATAAAGAGGATATTCATTCATGGAGAACCCTCAAAAGATGGAAAAGATTTTGAATTATTGTCATGAGGATTTAATCAATAAGATCCTTTAGTACTCCTGTCAGAATCATAATCAGAGTAATTAAAAATTTCATCATGATATGAGGTGTGGTAGTCCAAATTGATGCCAGGTATGATTTGATTTAACCATGGAGGTTCATGAGAAAAACTAGCAAAGAAGGGTGAAAATGACATGTGAGGGTCCAGCTTATCTGTAGGGATTCCAACTTCTCCAAAATATTCAATACTAACTGTAAAGTTATGGCCAAATGGAGAAATGTTATCATGATTGATTTCTACTATTGTGCATCTATACGAAAGATCGAATTCAAAGACATCATATCTGGGGGCTCCTTCCTAAATTTCTTTCTATAAGACAAATAATGTTCTATATGAACTTCTGTAATCAAAATCTTATTTTCCTAGGATGTATGAAACCATTAAAATATCCATCTATTTGCTTCAGTGCCAAAATGAAGACATAATATCTTCTTTTATTTCTAAAGCAAGAGTCGGACCTTCTATTAACTTATGACTGAAATATGTTACATAAGTTACAACAAGCATTAAAAGGAAGCAATTCCTCCAACAAATGAAGAATTAAATCAGCACTTAGTACCCGTACAAAAAATGATGCCTCGACAAAACATTTTGCAGATTGAAAGATGGGAATAGAGATTGTCTCTAAGAGATTTCAAGTCCACTGAGGTTAACTCGGACCCACTGACATGCTTGTTGAATCTTAACTATAGATCTGTCGCTTCCTGATCCAATGGCTGAGAACATGCTTTAACTGCCTCTGGCACTGAACCATAAGACGGACTTAAGAGGGAAATAGATACATTATCAAAAAGATTTCGGTTTCGCTGACTTTCTCCCGGACCCACTAACCTGCTCGACAATCTATAATTGTCATTCTGCTCCCTCATGATCAAACGGCCCATGGCCATGTTGGATGGAGCAAAATCTTGAGGAATACCCACTCGATAGGATGAATGACTTCTTTGACCTTCATGAGGTAGAGATAGAAGATGTGACTATGAGATTGTTTGTCCAAAGCTTTGGAGGTGAAGTTTGAAAATGGTTCAGAGCTTTACCCGCAGCCTCTATCACCACTTTGTCAGTCCTGCATAGGCAATTCCTGGATCAGTGGGAGGTAAAGAAGAATTCACTCCAAATTTTTTCTGTGAATGAAAATATAAAAAGGAATGCCGGTGAAAGTGTGCAAGATTATTGTGTGAGGTTTAATGTAGTATATAATGCTATTCTGGCCAACATTAAACCACCAGCGGGGTTAGCTTTACTCAAGTTTCCACACGGTTTCGATGCTGATATGGAATATCATTACGGAACGTGATCCCACCACATTTGAAGACATGCAGAAGAAAATTTTAAGTGTAGAAGAAAATCTGATGGCCAAAAGAGCAAGAATGAGATCTGAAAATAGAGTGACCATAAAGGGGGAAGCATCTACCTCAGATGTGAAGATGGATACTTTGATCTGAATAGTGGAGAGGATGGTTGACCAGCTAACCATTACAAATAGACCTGAAACACCAATCAGGAATCCAAATTTTAGAGGATAGCAGCAACCCCAATTCCAGATCAAGCAGAGGGAACAAAAGGCACTGGACCAACCAGCACAACAACAACGGATCGAAACTCCTTTGCAGTAGAATTATATTCAAGGAATGGAAGGAGAAGATGATGATGATGATCCAGTAATTGAAGAAAACCATTTTTCGCTGCCGATGGTGTGCCCATTTTTCTGATAGAAGATGAAGAATATGAAGAGGTTGCAAACATTCAAAGGGATGAATATTACATATTAGCAAACGATGCAGTTTTGGA
>APFE030042156.1:0-13981 GCA_000404065.3 Pinus taeda
TCCACCCCCCTTAACATGTTTCGTCCCCGAAACATGGGAAGAACACAAATAATAAGATCTACTCAAAAGAGTAGTCCACTAGTACCATGCATGTGCATCTAGCCATCCAAGAGAAAGGTGAACCCTCGATCTCGTTGGTGCCACGCTCGCTTGATATGGAAGTTGACCATGGCAGCTCTTCTGTGTTGTGTGGTGGGTGGATCCTTGCTCCTCGCTATCCGTCATACGGGGGTTGTTGTCCTTGTGGCTAATAGGTTTCCATTTTGTTAGTTGTTTTCTTGCGGGGTGATGTGGGTGATGATATGTTGAAGTTTTAACCCACGGTGTCTTTTTCTTTAATTCACCCTGCTGAGGTGCCTGTTGTGGTGTCTTCTTCTCCAATATAACTTCAACCACTGAGTCCTCCTCTGATGTATCTGCTTCAGCCTCTGTTTGTGTCTGATTGTCGACCATCAACTGCTCATCATCTGATATGTCAGACCCTGGAACATCTTCTGCTTCAGCCGCCTTGGATTCTATCTGTTTATTAATGGAAATATCCTGTAATGTAATTTTCTTCTTTTTATACCAGAGTTTCAGGAATTTCTTCTGTACATTAATATTGATAGTACCCACGGATTCCATCCAAGGATATCCCAAAACAACATCCATATTATCCATCTCTGAAGCATAAAAATCACCATGCAACACATACTTAT
Source organism: Pinus taeda (assembly GCA_000404065.3). NCBI lineage: Eukaryota > Viridiplantae > Streptophyta > Pinopsida > Pinales > Pinaceae > Pinus > Pinus taeda. Next base: position 699 of record APFE030042156.1, read on the forward strand.
CCATAGAAATATTCAAATCCTTATACACGTGAACATCCTCATCATCCACCTGTGTGTTTTCAATGTGTTTGGCTGGAACTTGCAATTTTTTTGCCAAATTAACATTGATAAAATTATGCTTGTAACTAGGATTTATAGACACAGCGATCTTCTTCTTCTGAATCAACCCATGAACCTGTAATAAGGATATACCAGTAGGAAATGGACCCACATGTTTCTCCTTATCTTGTTTTTTGGCATGAGACCATCTGTCTAAAAGTAATTTCTCAAATTCTTCATTAGGCAGGTTGGAACACTTCTTTTGGTTAAGTAATCCCCACCATGTGGCTGCCTCATCTCTAAATTGCTCCACTACCCACCATTTCCAATGGTTGTTCCATAACCACTTCTATTATTTTATGTATTCTTCAATAGTAGGACCATTATCTTTTCCTGTAAATAATAGAACCTCGCTAGAAGCCATAAAGAGGGTTTTGGAAAAGAAAACTTGGCGAAAATCTGAAATTGTCACAGTTTAGTCAATATTGCTCAGAATCCCTATTATGACCTGTTTTTAGAAATGGAACAATCATTCTGCATCTTCCCATGTGATAGAAATCCTGATTCAGGCACTGGAATTCCAGATCTGTGCTGCTATTCTCCCGCCGTCACCCAAGATTTCTAAAAAAAAGAGCTGATTTTAAATCAGCGATATCTCCCTCATCCGGACTCCGATTCAACTGATTTTTTTTTGAATTTGGGTATTGTTCCACAAAGAATCCAGATATACAATTAGATTTTGTAGATCTTGTACCAGGACGTCTAGATCTGCGCCGCAAACTCGCTGCCCTGAAAAATTATCTGCAACCCCATTGATTTTTAAATCAGCGATATCTCCTTCATCCGGACTCCGATTTGACCGATTTTTTTTTTTGAAATCGACTATTTTTTCATAAAGAATACATATCTACAATCAGATTTTGCAGATCTTGAACCAAAACTTACAGATCTGATCTGCAAACTCATCGCCCTTGAAATCCTGCAAAAATGAAAAAAAAAAATCTCCACTTTTGTGCCCAAGAAAGTGCTCTGATACCACTTGTTTAGCTCTAAACTGGAAATATTATGATAATAGAAACAACCCAATAATAACAAGATAGAAATAGATAGAAATTATTCTTTATTGATCAAACCCTTATGGTAGGGAAACACCATACATTCACTCCTTAAGGAAGGAGAACACTCCACAAGCCATATGCCTGTTCATACAATAATACTTCTCTTCATATCCCTCCATGTGGAGTCTCTAGCCTCTATATAGGCCTCATACATACAATACCATGCATTATTACCATGGTTTCCTCATACCATCAACTAATACCATGGGCCCCTTACATTATTATTAACTACTTGTGTTCCCTTACATAATATGGGTTAACCACCTTATTTATTACTATGACCCATCCCATTATTACATTATTACCTTGGGTACCTCCCTCGGTACCCCATATTACCCCCCAGGTATATAACAAAGTTGGTTTCGAATCTCCTGCAATATAAGGAGGTATACATCTATTTTCCCCCTCTAGCATCTAATACAACCATAACTGATTCTCTAATAGCATCTTTCACTGCATGGAAGTACCCTAATACAATGTCATCAAAGTATCCCACATCTCCTTTGCCGTGTTATTTTTGGCAATATGTCATACGACATGATCCTTGACCCCATCAAGGATTATGCACTTTTCCCTCGCCATTGCATCCTCATACTTCTCATTATCAGCTGGGTTGACTGAGATAGCCACGGTTCTCAAGGCAAAGCCTTTGATGCGATGTCTATCCAACACTAATAGGATCTTGGCCTTCCAGATGACAAAGTTGGAAGCCCCTTCCAACCTGTCTTGATTCCTCAGTCCGTTCACTGCCATCCCCTCTCCTCTTCTAGACTCCCTCTGAGTCTCAACTTCCCTATTGGAAGTTCTCTCCTAGACTCCCTCTGAGTCTCGATTTCCCTGCTGGAAATCTTCCCACCAAATGTCGATCCTCTCCTCTCCGATCCTCTTCACAACTGCAACTAGAATATGGATTTCTTGGCTAGAAATTCATCAAGGTAGGAACTCCCTCTAACTTCGTTATGTCCTGTTAGGTACTTCTCTGCTATGACAAAAACAACACCCCACCAGCTTCCCAATCACGATCTTCCCACAGCTCTCTAGGCACCGGCAATTGAAGAAACTAAGCCTTCTAGCTCTGCGCAATCTTGGCAAAGGCTTAATTACTCCTCTAGCCAACTGCATCAAACCTACCTGGTTGAGTAGGATGATGTGGCTCTTCATGAGTCTCTTCTGTCTCTCTCCGCCTCTACGCTGGCCCTCTCTTTAGCTCGAAATGATGATGCGAGCCATCTTCATCACTCCTTCTCTAATGTCTTTTGCTTAGGACTAGATATGTCTCTTGAGACAGCTACTACTGCTGTAAATTTCAGATATCTGTGGGTGTGTTCAGTCCTCCTATGATCTACAATGCTTTGATACCATGTTGAAATTTCTGAATCTAACACATCAAAAATCCCTACTGCATTATCTGGTTTACTTCACCTACTTTTTTATTCCACTAACAAGTTATTTATACAGATAAATACTAAAAATAAACACAAATTTAGCCTCATATCATATACAGATCAACAACTGAAATACTAGACAAACACATAAGGGACACTGTTATTTTTGGACAATCGTCCCCAGAAAAACCCAATGCAAGAAACTTAGTGCAACAGTTTTAAGGGTTTTATTATTATGTATATTTCTTGAGTACAACTAGGGTGTCAAACTGGCTCACCCAATAGAGATTGTTACATGACAGTAATACCTCTTCTCAGAGACATATATTCAGCTTCTCAAAACTAGTTTTCCCCACGAAAATCCTTTTGGTGCTTCCTCTCGACTTTGCGCCAACCTTGCTAGCCACAATGTCACTACTAAACCCTCTATGTCAGCCTTCTTCCTATCTGTGTTAGCTCTCTGGCCTTCTGCATCACCCACCTCAAGGCCCCTCAACCTTTGCACAATCTCTAGTTGCCTTGCGTGGCTCCTACTACCTGTGTGTTAGCCTTCTCAGTCACTTTTCTGACCCTCTGGCACTATCTCTGCCTCTCTGCTATGTACTGACTGCCCCTTGCTGCAATAAATCACCACTTTAGAAAATTGAACTAACTGATCAATCTTGGTGTATCTCCAACTGATCCTCAAGCCTCCTCTTATACATTTCTTGTTGAGTCTTCAACGGCCGAGATTAAGTCCCTAATCAACGGCTAAGATTATATGTGTCTTGATCCATGTCATTTAGAACATTCTCACCTAGTTTTATATTAATACCCATTAATATTTTAACTTTCCTAACTTTAGATTTAGGAAATCCATTAAAAATATTATTTATTTTAATATCTCTCTAATTGGGTGGAATTTCCCCAAATCATTTCTAAGCCTTGGAGATGTCATGTTCTTTAGCCTCTGCACCAATTTTCATGGCTAGAGCACATCTGATGCTACCAAAAATCAACACATTAACCCTTCTTTCTGATATTAGATATTGACTATCTACTTCACAATTTCATATTTGATTCTAAAGCATCAGAAAATGTTATGACTAAGAATGTTATGGAACAATTGAACTTAAGAATTTATAGACCTTACCATAACATTTTCTCAATGGATTCTATAAAGGTTATTTTTGGCAATATTATCATTGATGGAAAATGAGCAGCAAGCAAAGGAGTAGCTAGGGATGCAGCAGTAGCAACAAGCAAGGAGCAACAACAAGCATGCATGGTTACGGTCAACGCTAAAGAAGCAAAGGAAGACATATTTTGTTATAACTACAAATTAGCAAACAAAGGAGCATCAAGCACAAAGAACAACAAGCAAATGAGCAACAATAATACAAGAAGCAGCAAGCATCAAAGTAGCAATAATGCAAGGAACAACAACAATGCAAGGAGCAACAACAATACAAGGAACAACAAGTAGCAAAAGAAGGCAGAGGAGCAAAAGGAGGAGGAGTTATGATACATAAAAAAGTTTTGATAATGTTGCAGAGATTGCTATGTTGAAGAGTGTATGATGTGAAAATGTTGATTAATCATAATTGTTGGGATGAAAAGGCAAGACTCCAAGGCAAAGGAAAAGATGTTGCAAAGATTGTTGTGATGCACTAAGGACAAATATTTTTATTTGTTGTTGACATTAGTTTAATTCATTTAATCATTACATGTGGATGAAGTTAATATTAGATGGATTATTCACTTTTTATCTAAATATTCAAGATATGAAGAGTTTGGAAATGAATGAAGTGGAAGGAAAAGAGTCAAGCCTATTCACTTTATATTCTTATGTGGGATACAAATAGCCAAAAAACTATCTTTATAAAAGATGTGAATTTGGAATGTAGAGTAGTAAAGGAGAGAATGGATGAATGTGGGGGAGATGATTGAACTATTATGCATTAGTTACCTGAACATTATGAAGCTAATGTGAAGCAGATTTGAAGGGAAGAACATGCAAAAATGAAGATGGAGATATTCAAATTTTATGACCAGGTAAACCAATACATTGTTATTTCATGTTTACATAAGGGTATGGTAGTCTCCTTTCAAGTTGAAGCTTGATAAATATCCAATTGGAGATGGTTGAGGTAGAAGCCTCCTATGGGTTGTATCCTACAGAAATCATATGGGAGTTGGAGCTTCCTTGCATGTCGCAGCTTACAAAAATTTGAGGTAGCAACCTCTTGTAGGTTGGGGCCTACAAAAAATCAAATGTAATGAATATGAGCTTTCCTTTGCATCACAACAATGATAAAACAATGGTTTTCTCCCTTTATGGGTTTCCACATATATCTGGTCGCAATATGTGTTGTTATTATGTGTTTATGTGATGGTTTGATTTGTTTATTACTTGTTGCTCACATATTTAACATGTTGATTATTATTTGTTAAGCTGCTCTGTAATGTTTCAACTAATGAGTTTGAAGAAAATAATATTATTGTCCATGAGTATACTAAACTGATTCACCTCCCCTCTTAGTTTAGTCAAGTTTTCATCAATTGGTATTAAATTCGGTTCCTTTTGTATAAGCCTAACATCTTGAAGGTAGATCTGGTTGAGTCGTGGACTATCAAAGTGTACCTATGTTGACTAAAAAAAAATTTCATGAGTGGAGAGATAAGGTGAAAACTAAATTGACAGCTTATGGACCTAGTGTATGGAAGCTTGTATGCAAAGGTTACTATAAAAACTATCCCTTTGTGCAAGGAAAACAATGGAATGCTAAGGGAAAATGTGTTATGTATAACAATTTTCATAATAAGGATCTTGATACAATAATAGACCTAAATTCTGCAAAAGAAATTTGGGAAAGATTGGAGATCATCCATGAAGGAGAGATTAGCAGCAACAGTGCAGAAAATGAAAAGAGAAAGAGAAGGAAGAAAAAGGCTTTCCAAAAGGAAAATGTTCAGTTAAATGAGACCTATTATGCATCTTATCATTGTGAAGGAAAGTTAGCGAAATAACAAACCAAACTTAACATAGCCTTGGCCGAAACAGAAAGATTTAAGAATGAAAAAAGAGACTATAAAAACCTATTGCAAATATGTGATGAAAGAGAATATAAATTCAAGGAAGAAATTGTCAAACTAAGGACACAACTTGAAGAGTCAAGGAGAATAGAGGAGTTGCTTGATAATCAGGTAACGGAGAAGGAGGTATAGTGTGCAATATTAGAGTCTGAGAACATTTCAACTAGAAGAGAGTTAGATAAAAATAACAAGTTGTGTAAGAAGCTAGGAGAGGAAATAGCATCCATGAAGGACTCAGAATAAGAGAGAAGTATCTCAAAGGAAACCATAGAGGATAATGAAGAATCCCTGAAAAGACCATTAGAGGAAGGTACAAGAAAAGTAAATAATAGAGAGGCAAACAATACCAAGAAGTAACAACAAAAGCGAAATGGTGAGTCAAAGAAAATGATTTTTGTAAAAATGCTAGTTTCTCCTAGAGATGAGTTGAAAAAATTTGGAAGATCTCAAAGGAGATTATTTTCTCCTGGAAAAGATAGGAAGTTTTTTTATTGCCATAGACTTGGACATGTAGCAGCAATATGTAAGAGAAAGCAAGTCAAGGCTAATCAGCATAATGTGAAACAAGCAAGAAGATATCCTCAAACAAACAATCAAAGAAATTTCCCTCAAGCAAGTAAGCAGAAAAAATCATCCATCAGGTACACAAATTATTTTTATGGTTACTATTATTTGTGTAATGAATTCAGACACAAAAAATTTGAATGCAAATTGTATGCAAAGAAAAGTGAACTCAAGAAGGAGCACATAATTTTCTCTATCTTTTGGCCACACAAGATGTTATGTGTGTGATAACCTTAGTCACAAAGCTAAGGATTTCAAACTGCCTTATATCTTAAAGAGCCCTAAAGAGAATATTAAAGCAACTCTAAGCAGACCAAACAATGAAGAAAATGAAGATGAAAGAAGGCAGCCAACCAAGGTATGGAAGAGGAAGAAAAAGAGCAACATGAGACCTCAATAGAAAAATGAATTCAGCATAGTCTCAGGGGGAGTTGGTCAAGAAAGTGAAAGAAGAACTCAATCAGTGGTAAAGAAGCAACATCTTAGGGGGAGAGCAACCCCTAAAATGATTTTGAAATAATCGTTTGAATAAATCCAAAATAAAAAATATTGAGCACTATTTGCACAATATATTCAAAAAAAAGTTTAGAATGGTACTGAAGAAAAGGACTCAAATTAAAGCCCTAAGTTTTCTGTCCATGGAAGATCTGAACCTAATTGTAAATCTCACCTGTAAGATAAGTAAATGATTTTATTCTTTCAAATAGAAAAACCTTGGGATATTCCTGGCCTATCGCAATGGATGTAGCTTATTTGACTCACATTTACGTATATCAGTATCAATGTTAAATAGAAGGTCATATAAACAAAACAAAAAACAAAAAAAATTGCAAGGCTACTATGCAACACACTAATGCAGTTTTTGGTGCAGAAGAGGGCATTTATGGAAAGTACAATGAGGATATATCAAAGTTAAAGGTCATAATTTTATCATTATTCTATTGGCATATGTGGTTGACAAGAATTAGGTCATTATATGCATTGGAATACAATGATAATACAATGTGCATAAAGGGATTATACACAAGAGGCATTAAAAAAAAAACATTGAAATCAACTCATTGAAAACTTGTGATTAACCATGACGAAGAACTAGTGGATTAAATGTTAAGAATGTGGTGTATGGTTTGTGCATTGAGGGAAGATGCAATTATTCCTTTATAGTGCATTAAGGTGCATCCTTGCACACTTCTGGTGCATACAAAGTAAATAGAAATTTTACGCATTGTGTTGGATACTAAGTCTGAGTGATGCCTCACAAGTGCATTGAAATGGATGATTTTATCCATTTTCAAGCTTTGCACAAGCGCACTATGTTTTTTTTAACTTAGTCTTGAGCACTTGCCTTTAATTATAGTGTTAGCACCAACACATAATGGCTCAGAATGAAAGGAAGTGCTGATGTAACGATGAAATCTTTAGATGAATTTGGAAGGATTGAGGAAAACCATAACCTCTTTCTTCCATTAGCTTAGATGTTCAAGGTCATTCAAGGAGGGAGTGCAAGATTTTGTAGGAGACCACATAGAATATTGGGAATTTGTTAGCATTATTCGACCTTGGCCTCCAAAACAACAATGAATTGCATAAAAAGTATGACCACTTGTCACGTGAAATACAACAAGCTCAATTCTCTGTAACAGAAAATGAGGATCATATATGCTCTACTCTAGAAAAGGAAGCTCACGACAGACAAACTGCCAAAGCTGTGAAAATTTTTATCATCATCGATATAACACAGGCATTGGGAACGGATTCAGAAAGAAACTAACTAGATATTTCTCAACAAATTCAACTTTTGAAGGATGATCTTTGTGATTAAAATGATGATAATGATCTGCATATTTTACACTCACTCGATCCCATCCAGTGGCGATCCATCATCCATCTACAGGCATAAGAGGAGGTTGTTTCCTAAAAGCAACAATAAGGAAGAATGTGTAAGAATGTTACATTAGTATGACAGTATTCAAAGGTTGTAGTAAGGCTATGATAGTCTAAAAATGGAAACGTTACATTGTTTGGTAACTTCACTGTTACACAATGCTCAAAATTAACTGGATTAAATATGAAATGTTGGTAGTGGTTGCAGAAATGTGGAATGTTAATGTCAGAGTGTACAATGGACCAACTTTATCTACGCCAACAAAAATATGTTATATGTAATCAAATATGCTGCAAAAAGAAAGCATTACAAGTATGTATGCAGATAGAAAGTTTTACCTACCAAATTAGCTATTACATTAGATTATAATGCTCCACTAATTTGGTGTAACTCCTCTGGCCTGGATTGCAAATCTAAGAGGTAGAGAACTTGTAGAATCTTACTAGAATGAAATATTTGGATCCTTCACCGAGGAATTAAGCATCATTTTGAATAATCAAATGATTAGAAAACCATGGCATTACTCATGGTTTAACTCTCCAATAGTCGGCCAAACGTGTAGCGCAAGGAGCGAGTCGAGCTATTCTATCATTCATCGGACTGTGTGATGCTCTTTGTGTGGAACAGTAGCCTATGGGTCATTGTTATTGTGTATATGAGGGAGTAAAGTCCTATTTTCTGTCTTTGGTTTATTGCTCCTCTATGAAACCTATGGATTCCATTGAGAATTTTATTTCCCACTACAATCTTTCCATTGAGAGTTTGAACTATTGATATCATACGATCTTGTAACCTGCATTGAATATTGGTGTGAACACAACAGTTGGAACTTTCGATTAGAGTATTGGCATGAGAAGGTTTATTGAACATCATACGTATGTGTATGGTAGCAATGTATTATGTAGTGAGAGTTGACTCCGTGGAATAGAAAACATTGGACTACATATGCAGTGATGTTACATTGGAACAATGAATGAAGCATCAATCTCCATGCATAATTCAACGTGGAATGCAATGTTGAGAACAAATTTAAATGCAATGCATTAAAAACTCTGGTGAGTTTGAGTGGTTGTAATGGTGGGTTGATTAAAACCTACATTGGATAAACATTGAATGAACACTAGTGAGTTGTGAAAATAGAGTTTGTTTGTCCTCTGGTAGTAATATGAATCCTTGGCACAACTATAATGTGAATTATCTTTGTGATTCGGATCTCCTTGACACTACAGTAACATTATACAAGTTATAATGGCAATGCAAGTAATCAATCTAAGGCTAATAATAATCTGATAGAGATCCAAAATACTTTTGCTTCTGGGATACATTCAACAAAAATATGAATTCTCATGTACAATGCGAGTTACTTTGATCAAAGATATTGTTGCATAGTTATCTGAAGCTTATCCTTGATGGCTCAATGATGTGAATTATATCCCAAGGTATGATGTGAAGTTATATCCATGGTATTTGACTCAACAATATTAAAATGTATTCTATGGTTTGTATATCACATGTAACTTGTACCCTTATCATGTGGCTTGGATCTATACATCAATAAACTCGATAGTCATTCATTGGCTCACATTACACACTATGATATTCTATTTTTGTGACTCACACTATATTTTTCTATGGATTGATCATACTCTAGGGCTCACACCCTTCTTCTCTGTGATCCTATATGGTTATTTTATGTTGTTCATCTATTTGGTTGTAATTCATTAATTGTGGCTTGTTGAGGGTAACATAGGTTGACAACATTATAGTGTATTATATGGTGATTACGTATAAAGGCTCGATGTATATTATGTGGTTTGTTATAATCAACATAGGTTTGTTGTGACTTGTATATATATCTATATATATATATATAGTAGCTTGCATATCCCACAAAGTGCTCTAAGATTTGATCCTTGTACATAATTAACACTCAAGGGCTCTTTGCAACAATTCTGTTATGTACAATATCTCTCTGCACCGAGATATCAAAAGCATGAGAAGTAGACTATGGCTCTTTTTTGGCATTAATATCTTCAACAACGTTGTATGGGAAAATAACAAATTGCATTGAAGTTGAAAAAATGGATTAAGTGGCATTCACTTGCATCCTTGGTACAACAAAAAGCATATTTCATGTTGGAGTAGCATTCATATGGTCCACACTACAGTGTTGAAACATTGAAGAAGATTTTGTTATATATGAGCTCAAAGCTGAATCTGAGGGAGTATTAACAAATATATAGTCATAAATTGTAATCATACCATGTTTTTCTTTACAAAGTGTTCTCTCAATAGTATTCTTTCTTTCAAACTGTTCTCACAATAATATTTTTCACCACTCTTACAATGTTTATATGTCATATAGAGAAAGTTTGCCTTTGGAGCAACATTCATTCAATTTGAAGGAGCCCTAATAAGCCATCTAGAGTAACATTTATTCAATCATGTAGAACAATACATTGCATGTTATAAAACATGATGAAAACTATGCTACGTTGAGGAATTTTTTTGGGCTACAAGACATTTGTAACCCCCTTGCCATTGATGTCAAAGGGGTAGGTAATAAGAGCAAGGAAGACATTACTGAAAATAAAAGTGGGAGGAAAAATGTGTTGGGATCAATGCCAAAGGGGGATATTGTTGGCAATATTTTCATTGATGGCAAATGAGCATCAATCAAAGGAGTGGCACAAGGAGCGGTAAGGGATGTAGGAGCAACAACAAGCATGCATGGTTACGATCAATGTTAAAGAAGCAGAGGAAGAAATATGTTGTTATAGCTGTAAATCAGCAAACAATGAGCAGAAAGCACAAAGAACAATAAGCAAAGGAGCAACAAAAATATAAGGAGAAGAAAACAGAAAAGTAGCAGTAATGCAAGGGGCAGTAGCAAGGCAAGGAGAAAAAACAATACAAGGATCAACAAGAAGCAAAAGAAGGCAAAGGAGAAAAAGGAGGAGGAGGATCTTTGATACATTAAAATGTTTTGATAATGTTGCAGCCATCGCTATATTGAAGAATGTATGATGTGGAAATTTTGATTAAACTTAATTGTTGTGATGCAAAGGAAAGACTCCAAGGCAAAGGCAAAAATGTTGCAAATATTGTTGTGATGCAATAAGGACAAATATTGTTATTTGATGTTGACATTAGTTTAATGCATTTAATCATTACATGTGGTTGAAGTTAATATTGGATGGATTATTCACTTTTTATCTAAATATTCAAGATATTAAAAGTGTGGAAAGGAATGAAGCGGAGGGCAAAGAGTTAAGCCTATTCACTTCTTATTCCTATGTGGGATACAAACAACCAGAAAAATATCTTTATAAAAGATGTGAATTTGGAAGGCAGAGTAGTAAGGGAGAGAATGAATGAATGTGGGGGAGTTGATTGAACTATTATGCATTAGTTACTTAGAATTTATGAAGCTGATGTGAAGCATATTTGAAGGGAAAAAGATGCAGAAATGAAGATGGAGGTATGCAAAGTTTATGACCAGGTAAACCAATACATTTTTATTTCGTGTTTACATAAGAGGATGGTAGTCTCCTTTCGAGTTGAAGATTGATAAATATCCAGTTTGAGCTAGTTGAGGTAGGAGCCTCCTATGGGTTGTAGCTTATAGAAATCATATGGGAGTTGGAGCTTCCTTACATGTTGCAACTTGCAGAAAATTGAGGTCGCAACCTCTTGTAGGTTGGGGCCTACAAAAAATCAAATGTAATAAGGAGTAGGAGCTTGCCTTTGCATCACAACAATAATAAAACCATGGTTTTCTCCCTTTATGGGTTTCCAAATATATATGGTGTCAATATGTGTTTTTATTATGTGTATATGTGATGGTTTGGTGTGCTTATTACTTTTTGTTCACATATTCAGTATGTTGGTCATTATTTGTTAAGTTGCTCATGTAATGTTTCAACTAATGAGTTTGAAGAAAAGAATATTATTGTCCGTGAGTATACTAAACTGATTCAGCCCCCCCTTCTCATTTTAGTCAAGTGTTCATCAAAATTCCTTGGTATGGTTAAATATCTATAGGTCTCCTTGGCCGATTACCGATACAGGATCATCACCATGGATATATCAATGATTGATGCACTAGATGTATGGGGAATACTTCTTTCTTGAAAGCTTGAAGATGATTTAGGTGGGTCTATTTAGATGGATATATCTTACACCATTATTCCTACAATAGTAAGTGGAATGGTCAGATTATATATAGAAGTGGAAAGAAGATACCATGTATAAGTTCCAAATATATTAGAGAATGGTGAAGCAGTTTGGCCACAGGGTCATCACCGCATTTTGAATCAGAATTTATCCACCTTGTATATCAATTTTTCTCCTTGCATATTCCATCCTACTTTAAAAATAGAAAGAGAAGGAGAGTTTAGTATGATAGATATATTCAACACAATGATCATATTCTTCATCAACCAAATAGGGCAAAGTTTCGGCAAGGGACATCTGATAAGTAGCCTATGGATCCACCAATTAGCAGGAATATTCCTGAGATTGTGTGAAATCAATGATATCTGATGCAATATGGCATCATTTGTATAGTATATATAACCCTATCCCTTTTTAATTCATTTCATTAGTTAGTTTTATTTCATGCATTTATGATTTAATGTTCTTTTCTAGTTTGATTAGAATAAAATTTTCCTATTCCAACTGATTTATTATCTATGAATGATGATTTTGATTTTGAATTAATATCTATTTAATGGAATATTTTTTTCTTGGATGCAGTATTCTGGTGTTCTCACGTTACTTCATGAAAGAAACGCATCCCCATATGGAGCCAGAATATTGAACCCACGAATTGTTTCGTTTTGGCAATCCTTTTTCACTCAAATCCTTCCTTTTTGACCTTCATAACTCCAATTTGGGTATCAATTTACAAGTTTGAAAAAACCTAAGGTAAATAATCATCTTATATTTCATAAATTTCATTTGTATTTATTATTTAACCTAATACCTACTTGAGCTAATGAATTACAATGATTTCGTAGTTGATGAATGCTTATGTAGCTAAGTCCAAGGTTCGATAGGTTGCGGAGCCTCAACCAAGAAACAAGGTACATGGGTAGTTGAAAATTAACTACAACAAAAATTTGTTCCTATTTGCAGAAGTTGGATCAATGCAGAAGGTACTCTATCATTTCGGTCAAAGGATAAGTCAACCATTGTGAAAGGGGAATCAAGCGA
>APFE030042156.1:14300-29175 GCA_000404065.3 Pinus taeda
GTTCATTAACAATTAGTACTTTAGTTTCTATTTCCTGTAGATTTCTATCAATTCATTTCAGTAATTGAGTTTTGATTCTTAGATATAAGTTTGAGATTGTTTCTACTAATCATTTTATTGTTCAAGTGAAGATATATTTCAAATTCACATGGATAGAGTATAATCTAACATAGAATTAGAAGTATAAGCTTTACATTGTAGTGATTTTCAATTAAGGAACTAATCCTTCTTTAAGTTAGAACATATTCGCTTGTAAATGTGATTTTATTGCAGAGAGTGATTTGATTTGAGTACATGTGTGATTTACATTTAGGCAAGTGTTCTTTTTTGATTTTCATTCAAGCAATTGTGATTCATATTTAAGAAAGTGTGGTTTTGAGAGTAATTTACATTTAAGCAGTTATGGTTTTCAAGAGTGATTTTTCATATTTTAGCAAGTGTGATTTTAAGAGAAAGAGTGATTTTCTTTTAAAGAAAGTTTGAGTGTGATCATTATTCAAGCAAGTAGAATTGATTTCATTTTGTATAAGTTACATAGCTATAGAAAAACATGTGCATTTCGATAATTTAGGTTAAATTAGGAATTGAATGAGTGACAAAGACTCTTAGCACATACAGTGCACATACACTTCATCATTTTGCTAGCCCTGGTTGATAATTCATGCAAGTAATTTAACGTCAATTAAACTACCAAACATTTTCACACCATTTTCAGGGAAGTGTATATAGGAGTTTCTTTTCTTTTTATTTTCATTAAAAATAAAAACAATAAAAATGATATGCATAGGGAAAGAGATTCTAGGGGTAGATTTGTAGGTAGAGGTAGAAATTTTATTCCAACATCATCACTCACCCCACCACAACCTTTTAGTTCCACACCATCCACCCAAACTCATATTCCATCCATTGCAGGTAGACACAAACTTCCTGAGGTACTTAGATTTGAAATCCAACCTAAAGATTCATGAACTTCATCAACTGGAGCCATAATAGAAGAAGAGGATCCTACATCCCGTACAGAAGGAGTAATTTTTCTATCATCAACTAGAGAACAACTTTTAGGACAAGAAATATAAATCCCTAGTGAAGAGGAATAAGAAGGAACCTATTTTAATATTCCATTGATAGAAGAACCAGAGGAAATAGAAGATGAATTAGAAAATCCAATTTTGGAACCTTACATTAGTTCTCAGGAATCTACAATGGCAGGAGAAGGGGAAGGAGAAGTACATAATGTGAATGGTAAATAACTTGGGATTGGAGGTGGGTGAGGAGGAAATAGAGGAAGTGGAAAATGTCGAGAAAGAGGAAGAGGAGGAGGTAGAGGAGATATAAAACCTTTTTGATTTCCCATCCTTGATGAAGATACCAAAACTACAATGAAAAATATCTCACCCTCCATCCTTCCTAATTTTCATGGATTAAGGAATGAGGATCCTAAAACATTTCTCTTTTAATTTGAAGTATTGTGTGGATCCTTTGGCTACTTGCTTGATTCTCAAAAGTTGAAATTGTTTCCAACCACTCTTAAGGGTGCATCATTAAAATGGTTTATGGGTTGGAATACATCCATAAGAACATGGGAAAATGAAAACTACATTCTTAAGAAATACAAGATCATTGTATGCTCAAATCTAAAGATGAAGTCTTTAAAATGATGCAAAAAGAAGATGAAAATCTTGAAGACTTCATTGAAAGATTTGCTTATAATGTTAAAAGGGCTAAAATGCATAATCTAGATGAAGAAACTTTGAAAGCTCTTTTACTAAAATCTATTAGAGATGAGTGGATTGATATTCTCAATTTGACGGGTAAAGGAGATATTTCTCAGTTATCATTAGGAGATATTTGTGAATTATGAATACATATTTCAAGAGGTAAAGCAAGAACTGGGAAAAATCCAAGAGATCATGTTATGTCTAGGATTATTAAATCTGCAGTTGGGACAATAATTAGGGCTGAAATAGGAAATTTTCTTGACAACTTTAAAATAGATATTTTGGGGAGTCTTAGTGAGAAAATAGATACCCTTAAATGGCAAAACAAGAAAAAATCTAAAAATGTTGTGTTATCTATCTTTTTTCTGAAATGTAGAAAGAAACATGCCTTAAGAGAATTATATCTTGACTTAAAAAGTGTAGAAACATGTGTTATATGTACATAAAATCATGATACAAAGGGATGTCCTTCAATACCAAGTCTTAAAGTTGTCTATCAAGATGAATTAATGCAAAATCAAGTAGAACCCCTTTGTTTTAATGTTAAGAGACCATGGAAAAATTCACAATCAAATATGACTCAAGGTTTCAACTCTCAAGCATATGCACAACCATCACAAAGTAATTGGATTGCACCCATGCCGGAAACCTTGGGCTCAAAATGGGGCACAAAAATGGAAAAATCCTTATGGAAAGTATCCTCAATATCCTAAATTTCAACAACCTTATCCTGCTTTTCCACCACAATATTTTCTTCAACCTACTCATTCATCTCAACCTCAAAACTAAATCCATAACTTTCATTACCATTTCCACAAAGACAAAATAAATTGTCTACCTAGCCACTTCTAAATCCAAATAATAATAAAAGTTCACAGTTTGTTTACAATATGGAAGGACATAATTTCCATACTTACATGATAACTCCATTAGATATAAACAATGTTCAACTTATATCCGTTAGAGTATTGGAAAAGAAGTCACCAACTATTGTTATTCAGGAATCTGAAAAAAGAAAACCTCTCTGAGGAAGAGACATCTCCTCATCAAGAAGAAAATTCTCAAAACAAACCCCCCTGCACATCCTGATAATGTTCCATAACTCAATCCCATCATTAGAATGACCTTCAGTTTATGTTCAAACACCACATTTTCCTAAAAGACTGAAAATGATAAAGGGGTAGAAAAATCAATTGTGTTGCCTGATTATGATATGATAGTTGCATTGAATAATTATTGCATAAAAATTCCTTTGTTACAATATATCAAAGAAATACCAATATTTTCAAAGACATTAGGTATTTAAGTATTAAAAAACCTGGAAGAAAAATAAAATAAGTAAAAAGAATTCAGTTAGTCAGAAAAATTGTAGATATCATGATGGGAAAAACAACAATTTAGAAATATCTTGATCCGGGAAGTCCAATTATGAAAACACACATCAATGGTATTTAAATTCCAAACACATTAATTGATTTAGGAGAATCCATAAAAATCGAGTAAAAACTATAAATCAATTGACTCAAATTTTCAATATACACCTACATTATTGCAATTAGCAGATAGATATGCTATCAAGCCTGATGGTGTGTTAGAAGATATATTTGTATCCTTATATTCTTGGGAATATCTTGTTGACTTTATGATTTTAACACCTAAGAATAACTTAGGAAGACACCCATTTATTCTAGGAACACCATGGTTAGCTACAACTGATTCTTTTATAAGTTGTAGATCCGATGATAAGTTTATCTCTGATGGAAGTTCAACAAAGAAATTCACATTATATCCTCCTACAAAAACAACACTAGATGTAGAAAGTGAAGAAGGGATAGATGATGATATTGAGATATGACAAATATTTGCTACTTCACAAATAGATGAAGAAGAAATTTTTTTAAATCTAATGGAAATTAATGAATCTTCTTCATATTGTGAATCTAATCAAAATTTTCAAGAACAATGTAATATTAAATATCTATCGTCTCCTCAAATATCTTTACATTGTATCGATAAATTTGGCAATTCTTAAATTGAAATTTTTCCAAGGAAAACTTTAAATATTAATGATAATTTGGAAGAATCTAAAAAGGAAGAATTGATAAATATGTTACAACAACATTCCTCTGCTTATGCATGGGAATACACTGATAAGAAAGGAATTGATCCTAATACTTGTATAAATCATATCTATATTCAAGAAAATTCCAAACCAACCTGACAACCCCAGAGAAGAATGAATCCAAATTTAAGGGAAATTGTTAAAAAGGAATTATAAAGATTTTTGAATGTGAATTTCATTTATTCAATATCAGGTAGCCAGTGGGTTTCACCATTGGTAATTGTTTTGAAAAAGAATCGAAAATGGAGAGTATGCATTGATTATAGGGAAATGAATAAAGCTACTTTAAAATATCATTTTCCACTTCCTTTCATAGATCAAGTTTTAGATACATTGGCAGGGAAAAACTATTTTTCATTCTTAGATGGTTTTAGTGGATATAACCAGATCCTAGTAGCTCTAGAAGATCAAGATAAAACCACTTTTACCTATCCACTGGGAACCTATGCTTACCGATTACTTACTTTTGGGTTATTTAATGCACCTGTAACATTCCAAAGGGCAGTTTTAGGCATTTTCTCTAATCTAATTCATGATTGTGTCAAAGTTTACATGGATGATTGTATTGTCTATGGAAATTATTTTTAAGAAGCTCTTAAAAATTTGGAAAAAGTTATCATTAGATGTAAAGAAGAAAATGTTTCATTAAGTCATGAAAAATGTTTTATGATGTTTGTTGAGGGAATTGTTTTAGGACACTGTATTCAGGAAATAGAATTAGAGTGGATACATCTAAAGTGGAATTTACTTCTAAATTGTCAGTTCCAACTTGACAAAGAGATGTTAGAAGTTTTCTTGGTTTTACTGGTTATTATAGAATATTCATAGAAAACTTTACAAAGATAACGCCTCCACTTTTCAAATTTCTCACAAAAGATTGTGAATTCATCTGGAATTTTGACTTCCAATTTTTTTTTTAAACATTGAAAGAAACATCTTTGAAGCACCCATTTTAAGAGGACCAAATTGGAAACTACCTTTTCACATTTCAACTGTCTCAAATACATGTTTAGGAGTTGTATTAGGATAGAAGGAATTAAATCCTAATGCCATTTACTACACCAGTAACAATTTGAATCCTCCAGAGTTAAATTACACTATAACCAAAAAGGAGTTTTTAGTTGTTGTAGATGCCATCAATAAATTCAGACATTACATCATTGGTTATGAAACCTTCATACACATAGATCACTCTGCAATTAGATATATAGTGAATAAACTAATTACTAATGGCAGAATTACAAGATGGCTATTGTTATTACAAGAATTAAATATTACTATTTTGGATAGACCTGGAAAACAAATCACAATTGTTGACATTCTATCAGAATCCAAAATGATAATAATGATGTTCCTGTAGAGGATAATTTTCCTAATGAATATATTTTTGCAATATCTATTAAGTGTCCTTAGTTTGTAGATATTGCTAATTATTTAGCTATAGGGAAGTTACCATCATACTTGTCTCCTTGAGAGAAAATAAGGTTATTCAAACTAGTGTAACCTATTCATGGATAAATGAAGAATCGTACAAGACTAACCATTCGAAGATGTGTTAGAGAAGATGAAGTACTAGAAATATTGAAGGCTTGTCATGATGAACCATGCATTTCACTAATAAAATAACTTCTTATAAAATCCTTCTCTTAGGATATTATTGGCCTTCTCGTTTTAAGGATTTCAAGGAATATGTTAAGAGATGTGATAGTTGTCAGAGAATGGGAAAACATGTTCCTTCAGATGAAATGTCTTTCCAGCCTCAAGTACTTATTAAACCTTTTGAAAAGTGGGCTCTAGATTTTTTTGACGAATCAATCTTCCATCAAGATAAAAAAGGTATATTCTTCTTTGTACATATTATGTCACAAAATGGATAGAAGCTAAATCACTTTATTCTGCCACTGAAAATGTTGTAGTTTCATTTATTTTTGAGGATATTTTCACTCTTTTTGGTGTTCTAATGGAAATTGTGACAAATCAAGGCATTCAATTCACATCCAAGTTGGTACTTAAGATCATGGAGGAATACAAAATCAAGCATAGAAGGTCAACTCCATATAATCTGCAAGCCAACGGACAAGTTAAATCTACCAACAAAGTAATTGAAGCAATTATTACCAAAACTATACATTTGCATAGAAGGGATTGGGAAAAAACGCTTCCATAAGCTTTTCTACATATCGTACCACATGGAGAAATACAATTGGACACACTCCTTATGAACTTGTTTATGGAAAACATGTCATGTTTCATACTGAATTCTAGATAAAGACTTTTAAAACACCATACAAATTGGGTCTTAATTTATCAGAAGCCCAAAGACAAAGAATGGAGCACTTGAATGAACTTGATGAGATGCAACAAGATGCTATTCAAAAAACCAATATAGTCTAGCAGCAAAGATCTAGGTGGCATGATAAGTTTATCAAATAAAGAAAATTTCAAGCTCGTGATTGGTCATTGCTTTTTTATTCAAAATCAAACATTTTCAAGGAAAATTTCAAAACCATTGGCTTGGTCCATATGAGATTTAAATTGTCTTTGATAATGGAGTAGTTAGAATCAGAACTATTGATGAAGAGAGGGTGACCATCCTTGTAAATGGTCTTAGATTACGAATATATCATAAACCATTAATAAGGGAGGAATTCACAAGAAATATGAAAGATAATCTTGATTTGAAGTTGGTCAAGGAAGACTCTTCTTCCTCTCCAACTTAGTCTTTTACTTTCTTTTTCAAAACAAAAAACAAAAAAAATAATAATAATAAAATTGTATAAACATGAAACACAACATTGTTGGCATGTATGGAAAATCCAAGTTGAAAACAAAGAGTTTTGGGCAGCTTAGATTTTATTTTCCCATTCTAATCCCATTTTATTTTTATTCCCTTTTCTCCTTTGAAATAATGCAACTGCAAAATTGTCAACAATCTGCAACTCTAACAGAATTCTGCAGCTGAATTGGAAGATTATGACCAGATCAAATGGAAATGATGATAAAAGAAAAATATAATGAAGATTGTAGCTAAAGCAACTGGACAACCTACAAAAGATAAATGAAAAGTAGTAAGATAAAGGAGAAAAGGTATGTAAATATTGAGTTATATAATAAAGGTAAAACATTTGAATTATGAAATAAAAAAATGAGTAACCATTGCTACTGCAATATTGAATAATGATTACCCTTAATTGTTTTCACACAACTTTGGTTTAATGAAAATATCAATGTATTTTCAACCAAGTCAGGTTTTAACCATGATATTATCACACTCACCTCTCCATTCATCATTCCTCTATATGTCGAACACTTCCATTTCACTCAACCTTGTTTTAGCATTGACACTTCTCTCGCCTAAACTCTATTTTCCTAACTTATTTCATACTCAAATTCCTTCCCACTACTTAAACCTGTCAAAAGAGTGATTGTGGGTTAGACTTCCTCTACCATGGGGGTCATTTTAAGGTCAGAGATGAATGGAATTAGGCTTTTGGAGGGATATCCACAGGTCAAACAAATGGTGCAGCAAGCTCAATGGCTAGAATTTGTGGAGAAATTTGATGGCCATGAGAAGGAGGTAAAAAAATATTTTGTTAGGGTATATGATGGAATCGAAGTAGAAATTGGGGATGTAAATTTATTGTTGACAAAATCCTTCATAGTAGAAGCGACGAGATTTCCGAAAATTGGAGAAATTTGGTTTAAGAATAGAAGAATTGAAGAAAGAGAATGGAGGGTTTTTCTCAAGAATCTAGGTATGAATATTTTTTAGTTTAAAAAGGGAATACCAGTCATGGATTTGAAAAATAAATGGGGAAACCTATTGTTAGTCATTCAAAAGTTTATAACTTTTGAAGGAAGATTTGGTAATATATTCTTTTATCATACAAGAATAATAATGAATTTTCTAGATGGAAATGAAATTAACCTAGCATATTTTCTACTTCAAAGCTTAAGAAAAATGGCTGCTAGAATTCAAAGAAAAATTCAATCTATTGATAGTGCTCTATATGATCATGGTCTAGTAAAAATCTTGATTCAAGCACATCTTAGAAACATTGGAGACAATTGGGAATATTTCTTAGTTAGAAATCATTTCAAGGAAGTAGAAATAGAAGAGCCCAGCTGTAAAACAAAGAGAAGTAGAAGGAAGTTTCCCATAAAAGATAATCCACCTCCAAAACAAGAGAAACATTCATACAATGAGACTCCTTTTGCAGACATGTTAGTATATCTTAAAAATACAAATATTAAGAGGAAGGTAACTAGCACTAAGGATGGAAGTTCATCCAAAGAGGAAATAGAGCAAGAAAAGTTAAGAAGAAGCACCTTATTACTAAACCATCATCTTCTATAAGAAGAAGTGGAAGCCTCAATAAAAAATTGCATGAACAGCCTCGAAAGTCCCTATAATTTGTTGATTTAGAGAAATAAGAAATGGAACCTACATTTCCATCATCACCAATACCATCACCTATAGTTCCATCATCACTGATGCCATCACCCACAACTGTCAGTCCAATTAGAAGAACCCCAAAGATTGATCCTGTGCAGCAAGAAATTTATGACTATATAGAGTCTTTGGAAAGAAAAGCTAAAGTTAAAACATTGCATCATCCTCAAATCAAGGAGAAATTGAAGCAGTCCATTATAATATCTCAGGAGAACATCAAGTTGAAGAAACCCTCAAACAAGAAATTTATGAATTATAAATACTGAATAGACATCTAAAGCAAGAGAATGAAGCAATAAAAGCACAGAATGAAATCCACAGAACTCATAATGAAAACATCCTTCTACACCTTGGTATGCAGTATACGAAAAACAAGAAATTGACATCTCATAACAAAATTCTTATGAGGAAGATTATGGGCTTGCAAAACAGAATTTTGATGAAAAATTCAAGGATGACAATCACTACTAGGAAATCAAGGAGGAGTAACTTGGATGTCCTTGATCAAGTATCTGAGGGGTTCAGTAACAAGGACTCAAAAATTTTGAAATTTTACATGAAGACATGCAATTTTGTCCGTTTGGGGGAATGTTGAACCCCAGAATTGCTTCTTTTTTACAATCCTTTTTCACTCAAATCCTTCCTTTTTAACCTTCATAACTACAATTTTGATATCAATTTACAAAGTTGAAAGCATAGCAAGTACATAACCATATCATTTTTCATAAATTCCATTTTTATTTATTATTTAACTTAATATCTACTTAAGCTACCAAATTTCAGTGATTCTGCAACTGATGAATGTTTCTGCAGCTAAGTCCAAGGTTAGATAAGTTTCACGGCCTCATCCGAGAAATAGGGAACATGGGTGTTGACAATTAACTACGACAATGATTTGTTCCTATTTGCAAAAGTTGGATCAATGAAGAAGGCACTCTATTAGTTTGGTCAAAGGATAAGTCAACCATCGTGAAAGGCGAATCAAGCGGCCGAGATGCATATTTTCCGCCTCGTGATTTGTTACATTGATAGAAAATCATGAGCAATATTATGATATCTTATCTCTTTAGTTAATTATAGCCAATGTCAATTAGCATAGGCATAAAGATCTGAAAACATTTATTGTGCAAGGGTTTTATAAATATGCCTCTCGACATGGCTAAAACATACTTGAATTTTTATTTGTAAGCACTCCATTTTGATATATAAAAACTATATTTCGATTCCACTCTGCTATGTGATCTCGATGCGTGGATAATTAAATTTTGAAGGCTTGATAGTGCTACCTACTTCTCGTAGGAGGGCCTCCTCAAGATAGTAAGGTCTTTGTTTATTAGCAGTTAGTATTTCAGTTTATATTTCCTATAGATTTCTATCAATTCATTTGAGTAATTGAGTTTTGATTCTTAAATATAAGTTTGAGAGTGTTTCTGCTAATCATTTTATTGTTCAAGAGAAGAGATATTTCAGATGCACATAGATAGAGTATAATCAAACATAGCAGTAGAAGTATAAGCTTTACATTGTAGTGATTTTCAATTCCAAAACTAATCCTTCTTTAAGTTAAAACAGATTCGTTTGTAACTGTGATTTTATTGCAGAGAGTTATTTGATTCGAGTACAAGTGTGATTTACATTTAAGAAAGTGTGATTTTCTAATTTTCATTCAAGCAAGTGTGATTCATATTTAAGAAAGTGTGGTTTTCAGAGTAATTTACATTTAAGTAGTTATGGTTTTCAAGAGTGATTTTTCATTTAAGCAAGTGTGATTTTAAGAGAAAGAGTGATTTTATTTTAAATCAAGTATGAGTGTGATCATTATTCAAGCAAGTAAAGTAGAATTGATTTCATTTTTTATAAGTTACATAGCTATAGAAGAAAATGTGCATTTCGATAACTATAATTAACTTAGGAATTGAATGAGTGACAAAGACTCTTAGCACATACAATGCACATACAGTTCATCAGCTTACTAGCCTTGGTTCATAATTCATACAAGTAATTTAACATCAACTAAATTAAAAAAACATAGATGTTGAACTTATTTTGACAGAGTTCCAAGGAAGAAAATGTACCGATTTTTTCAAAGGATCGAGATCAGCAACCATCAGCATAATTTGTCATTGTAAATGCATTTTACAAATTTTTAATGTAAATGATGCTAGTATGACTATTTAATTATGTAGCAACCTAGGTAAGGCTATTATTTTGGTGAAAATTTCATCTTACGTGGTTTTTCGTCTCACTGATTCATATGTGTTTCTAAACATGGATGGTCAACAAAGTTTTTCCCTCCAACCTCACCCCAAAGCTAGGGTGGAAATTGTCGCCAAAGACTTAGGTGAGTCCTAGTGTTTTAGTCAAGTCTTATGTCATAGTGATTCGGTAATAATTTAAGCTAATTGGCTAAATTATTTTATTACAAATAATTTGGTCTACTAGATCATGTTGTGTCACAAAATTGGGTGTATAATTTGAGGGTTTATACCGAATGGGTGTTCTCCTTTTGAGGGTTGAAAATGTATTTATCTTATGTAAAATATATTTTAGTGCATGGTCCCTCATACTTAGACACCATGACTAAAATATTAAAGGGTGGAAAACATATTTTATCTCCTCAAGCATCAATTAATTAATTTTTTTTGGAGAAAACCCTAGTTTTTTTGGGAGGTGGTGATAGAGCCTAGGGTTTCAACACACATAATTCAAGGTTTTGCTGTAGGATGGCATCCCTAGCTACACGGATGGTCATCGGTGTCAAACCCCCATCAACATCTAGACAACAATCAGTAGCAAGCAGGCATTATAGGGGCCTCGAATAAACTGGGCACAATCATAGGGTTTTACGAATTTGGTTAAGGAGTGGTAAACAAATTCAACACAGTTACAATTTGGGGGTTTTCATTTACACAAGGAAGTTACCAAGAGAATGGATAAGTCGACAGTTAATTTTTTGTATTTACATAATAAGGTGAAAATGGTTAGCCCAAGAGATTTTGTCAACCTGGAACCTAAACAGGAAGACATGTTATTGGTTTGGGGCCTTGAGTCGAATCAGAAGAATCTAGATAACTTTAGGCTTCTAGCTAGATCCCCAGCTAAAAAAATGGGTCTCTTTAGGCAAGAGCGGTTAAAAAAAGGTGGTTTGGTATTTCTGAGGGAGGGTAAACTTCATGCCACAACAGCTATATGGGAGCTTGACAAGGGACATTGTGAAGGTCAATATTCATCAACGAAACTAGAAAATAATCCACAGTGGGAAGCTGTGGAAATATAGGTAAGACCCACAATCTCGCTGGTTGTCTTTGAAACTGTAGGGTTTATGGGAGTTCTAGAGGATATCGTGAAGATTTGTTGTCTCTAGGGGAGTGAGGGGTTAAAAAATTGCTTCGAAAAGGGCATGCATGCAAAGGACATGGGTTCATCCTTGAGACTCGATAGAACCCATGCCATAAAAATCACCTAGAGAAAGGGAGAAGCAGTGATAAGGGAACCCCATCAGATAGACAATCTAAAATCCTCTTCACGGAAAGAAATTTTGGGCAGTCTATTGGTGCAGAAGCTCGAAAAAATCAAGTTTTCCCTGGTGTGGCAGAGGAGTTCCAAGAAGGTAATTCTACCCAATAATTCTCAAGTAAGAATAATGGAGAAGGACTGGAGGTTGGCCTCTTGGGGGTCGTGGTGAGGGTTTCTGGGTTTTGACAAAAAAAAAACATGTGACTTGTGGAGTTTGGGGTGATTATAAAACATAATATATTGGTAGATTATTAGCTGCAAGGAGAGGCTACAAAATCCCATGTTCTTTGGCATGAAGATCAAACCCAATCAGAAGGACCAGAGGAAGAAAATGCCTAGTGTTTAGGCTCAAGGAGGAAGAAAGGTAAATGCATTAGGGAAAAATTGAAAACCCCTAACCTACTCCTCAAGCTTGACATAGAAATTGATAGTTCCATGCAAGCCTTGGAACTTATTATCATTGGGAGAGCTAAGGGAATATTCTATTCAGAAAGCTACATCATTGATTGGATATCAAAGACTTGGAGGGGGCCACCGTAAGGTGATCATATTAGCTCGGGGCTAGTTCATGGTCAGATTCAACAAACATGAAGCATTTGAATGGGTTCTTGAGAAAAACTAGTGTTTCGAGCCTTTGAGACTTCACCAATCTTGTTTAAGAAATGGACTCCATTATTTGATGAAAAAATAGAAAAACTTGAGGAGATTCCAATTTGAATCTGTCTCCCAACCCTATTATTGTAACATTATTTAGTTTTGATAAGTTAGCATATTAGTTAAAATGTTAATTTAGGATATGGATGCAAGAGACAGAAAAGATAAAATGTTAGGAAAATTTGATGTTTTATAGGCATCCATATCAATAAAATGTTATATGTTAGCCGCCCTAAATAAAGAAGGAAAAGGAAAATAAAATGCTAGGGAAGAAAAAGAAAAGGAAGGCTTCATTTTATGTTTTTGAAAATGCACAGGTTGCTAGTCTAAATGCGTCATAATCAAACATCAACTGTGTTTTCATGTGCAGAAGAAAAAGAAATAAGAGTAAAGGTTACTCTAAGTTATATATATATATTAATTTTGAAGTATTAATACTATTCCTAAGTCCAAAATCCCTATCCCTAAGTATTAATATTATCCTAAGTTTTAAACCCGTGTAACGCCTCCACTCATTATTCCCTTCATTCTCATTTCCCTAAGTTTAAAACCCCTCTTATATATCGCATTTCCCAACACCATATTACATCAATCCCCAACCCCATTGAATTAACCCATCACATCACAGTTAATTATCCACCATATCACTCTTCATCTCCACCTATCTTGATGCAAGAGAATACAACTCAGAAATTTCATTATAGTCTAGTAACTTAGGGGTCTTGTGTTTTCAAGGAATTTGTCTTCCTATGTATGTAATTATTAATGTTTTGAGTGATTGGAATAGGAATTAATTAAATGTTGTGAGGATATTTGTGAATTCTCTCCATCGCAGGAGAACACGAGTGATGATGAATGATGACGAGAGAGTTGGAAACCAATTATAAGTCTTAGACTAGAAATTGATGTCATGATTCGTGGAGCTAGAGAGGATTCTTAAGGATTACTGGAGTTAAAAGTGGACTTAGAGGATATTCGGGATTTAGTTCAGTAGATTAAGGATTTGAACCAAAATTGGTTAACAAAACCTTTTGTATAAATGAAAGCCAAAAAGGTAGTGAGTCAGTTAGTCAGTCAGGAGTCAGAAAGTCAGTCATTTAGGCCTAAGGGCAAGAAAGGAAAGGCCACTGATATTGAAAATTAGGCCGAAGAAGAAATTCCCATGTAAATTGTTGTTTATTAATACATATAACTCAATTCTGAGTTTCTGTGATGTGTATTTGAATTATAAGTTGTGTGTGGACTTGAGTAATTTTGTGTAACATAGGTTGTAGGTGTGCAAAATCAAAGAAGAAGTGCAGAGACAATGTTATGGTTTTACATACAGACAGTATTGGAGAAATTCTTTAATGTTACAGTGAAGGTGAAGGAAGCATAAAGGCATGAGTGGATATTGAAATCAAAACAAGTGAAGATCATGAGGTGAAGAAAAATACATAGGTAGAAAGCAGGCATAAAACCGAATGGCTGATTATATAGTAAGAACCAAAAGAACGTAACGATGCACAGGAACCATTGGATCCATTAGATCAATGATCAAATTGGTGTGCGATAGAGGACTAAGCTCAATTCATGCAAAATAATGTTAAGAAGATGAATGATAGAGATTAAACCCACGTGCTTGAAGAAGGATGAAGTGGTATTCGCAAAGGGTGAGCAGTTTCTCATGGGCCCTAAAGGTGGTAAGCGGTCTTTCAAAATTTCACGTGATTACCTTTAGATGTTGAAACGTAGCATACGATGGAGAGAGAAAACCACTTTCTCGTGTGCTCTCAAACCTGATATCGGTGGTGCACGATTCCATGCGAGATTGCACAATTGTTGTTGGATCGGATGGAGCAGATCAACGGTGGAGATTGTCAGGGATATTTAATGATTGGGTGATGCAATAACTCTCGGATCGAGGAATGAGATCGATGACATAGATTTAATGCATGAAGGAGAGCATCGATATATGTGCAAAGGTTTTTGGAATGGCGGAAAGGTAAGGCTTAAGTGTGGTTTATGAGATATTTCTATTATATAGGAATTACAATAGAAATAAGCGGATTTGTGTTTTATGGGTTATGTTTGAGCTTAACCAAAGTCTAAAGACCATGGTATGGTTAATAAGCGCTGGTAATAAGAATTAACCAAAATTTATGAAGGGTTGTATAAGATTCCGCTAAAATGGTTATTAATATTTAGACTTTGGATAGTTAAATCAAACATTTCCACATAGAGTTATTTAAGGAGCATTAAACCTTGATTTATGAAGGCTTGACTAAGTATTGAATATTTGAAATTCCTGGGAGACACATAGTGTGACATGCAATTTTATTTGCATACTATGGGTATATGTGGCTTAGGTTGCATCATTGGGGTATATGTAGTTTAAGCTAGCATCATATCTCCTCACATCCGACGGCCCTC